>JADRCC010554070.1:0-12511 GCA_019843855.1 Hylomyscus alleni
TGTGTATGTAATACATAAAGACTTTTCCCTACCCCCTAACCCAAGCTGTATATAGGAGCATTGTGCCATCTTGTGGCCTAGCCCAGAACTGCAATTCTCTGGCTCTCAGATAATATGCCTGTTTGCTGGAAATGATCCCTGTGCGCGTTAGTGATAGCTCCTTTTCCGCCCTCTCCAGGCTACTGGGAATGGAGGAGTGCCATTGTGAAGGTTGATGTAAAAGTACTGGGCTATTGGTTTCAGTATTTCTGTGCCTGCGTGTCCTTCCCGGTGCCCTAGAAGGTCTCTCCCCAGGGAACTTCTCCTGGAGGCTGCACTCCTACAACTCAGCACCCGTGGCCCTCTCTGATGCAGGACATTCGGGATGCAACAGATTCCCAACAGCAATCTGCTCCTGCTAGTGACAGACCGCACCTGTGACTGCAGCGCCTACTCTCCCATCCTCCAGGAGGCCACAGAAGTCAAATATATCCTTCCCACCCTCCAAGGGGAAGGGGGTGGCTGAGCAATCATGGAGCAGCTCAGATTTGGAGTGCAGAGTCCAGCTTCCTCCTGTCCTCCCTTGCTTACAGCACCATGATGGCGGGGGTTGGGGGAGGGAGTGGCCCATCCTGCACCTGCTTGCAGGGCTACTGACCTCCAGGAGCTCTAGAACTGTGGAGAGTTGTACCTTGACAGTGAGTGAGCTCTGCACATAATGCCTCTGTCAAGTGTGACAGGATGCGCTCCCAAAAGCCCCGGAGAAGACCAGGTTCCTGCCATGCCTTCCATCCAGAGGTGCGGGCTAGGCCTTTGACCCCTAGTTTTGTCCTGTGTGTGGCTTCTTGGGACACAAATGTTTCTGGACTATGTGTATCATGCTGGGAGACCCCTGCACCCACAATTATGTTGTGTGATACACAGAATGAGGGGCAATGGCAAACGAGGGAGTTCCAGGTCAGTTGGGGGGTGGAGGAGGGGCAAAGGAAAGCCGACAGAGAAAGGGGAAAGGACCCAAGGGCATCTGTACTTCCTATGGCCTCGGGCCCAGTAAGCTTCCCCTTATATACTTAATCCTGCTACCTCAGTGCTACTCACCATGACTTGGCTAGTGACAATAGTGACTGGTATTTATTAACCCCTAAGCTAGGGATCTTACTATCCAGTCTCAGCTGGGTGTGGCTGCCATAAACGCATCTGGAAATGATGGCTGCTCCATACAATTATGAAAGGAAGGCCCTAAAGATTTAAGCAAGCAGTCCCTACTATCCCTAGAAGCTTGAAGAAAGGCAGGTTTCTCTTTGAAACCTTGCCATCTCCCAGGCTCTTGTTTTGTCTGTGCGCACCTATGCTGTGCATGCCGGCCCTTGGGTTGGGAGGGCCACCTCTCTCCTAATGCCCCTTACCTCTCTGGCTTTCCAGGAGAATGCCCAGGACTGCGGCGGTGCTTCAGATACTCTGCCTTCCTCCCCTCTGCTCCTGCTATCACTGTGGGCCTGGCTGCTTCCACCCCAGCTTCTGTGGTGACTCCGTCCCATCTGACTTTCACAGAAGGGGGACCTTACAGGACATTCTACAAAGTTACCAGCTGATGAGGGCCCGGCTCACAGTTGTGGGGGGTCTCTTTGGTTTTCAGTCCTGGGCTACAAGTCTCTGCCTCTTAGAGATTGCTAGAGGGATCCCCAAAGCTCTTCAAGGAGCTGAGCACCTCAAGCCACCTCAAGTCTTCTACTCTTGTCTCAAGTGAAGGAAGGACAGGTGTTAGGTACTCCAGTTTACCAAAGGGTCACCTGTTTCCTCGGCTGATCTGCAGATCCAAAGAGTTCTGGGGGCTGGAACTGAGCAGTGAGGCCCACGCAGAGGCTGTGGCAAGAGCGTGTTTGCCACCAAAAGGAAGGTACTTTTATCCATTACAGATAGTGCAAAGGAGGACAGACAGAGGGAGAGACAGGAAGACTAGGTAAGGGACCAAAAGAGGAGGGAAGAAATGGAAAGGAAGCTGGGCGTGGTGGTGCACACTTTTAATTCCAGCACAAACGAAAACAATAGGAACACAACAGACATTAAATCCTTCGAACTATCATCAGCCCTCTATCACTGAAGAATCCCAACCTTTTTATACTAATAATCAGAAAGAGAGTGGGGAGGGATGTATGGGAGGATTTGGATGGAAAAGGGAAGGGAGAAACGTAATTAGTCTCAGAAAGGAAAGGCAAAGCTATTAGGATGCGCTCTGCAGCTGCTGCACTGGGCACCAGCGTGGCACTGGACAAGCGTGGTCCAGAGGAGGAGGTGAGAAAAAGCAGAGCCAGGACAAGCCCCTCACATACCTCGCTAGAGCAGGAAGCTAGGTGAGGTCGGTCTCCAGGACCCTTGGTGGACTTCCTGTGGCTCTCAACAAGAGAAACTAGACTGTTTCTGGGGAAATGTCCTGGAGGTTAGAAACAACACATAATCCTTGCCACAATGCTTGAATAAGTTCTACAGTTTACCTGCCCCTTTTTGGCATTTTTTGATATATATATATATATCTGTGCATTTGTGTACCTGTTTATACAAAGATGTGGCAGCCAAAGGTGATATTGGCTATCTTCCTCAATTGTTCCTTTAATTTTTTTTAGATAAGATCTCTCACAAAATCTGAGCCCTCCAATTCAGCCAGACTAAATGGCCTGCAAGCCCCAGAAACCCTTCTGTCACTGTCTTCCCAAGGTCGAGACTGCATGCATGCCCTGCAGTCAATAACTATAGTTTAGGAACCTAGCTTGGGTCCTTATTCTCCACTGGCTGAACCTCTCAAGCCCCACGATTTATTTGTCTTTTAAATCAGAAAACTAAACTGGCAGTAGTGGTGCACGCCTTTAATCCCAGGACTGGGAGGCAGAGACAGGAAGATCTCTTAAGTATGATGCTAGCCTGGTCTATAAAATGAGTTCTAGATACCCAGGGCTACACAGAAACCTTATCTTGGGAAATAAAAGAGAGAGAAAAAAAAACTAAAGCTTTGAGAAGGGAAGATGGCTCTAAGTCTTAGCTTTGTGAAGTAGTAGGCAATGGACCTAGAGCTATCTAACACACTGTAAGTACTAACAACATGCTAACCTCCTGCCCTACCATCCTGCCTCATGGCTTGGAAGGTAGAGGTCAGAGGTGCTGCCCAGCCCAGGTGAAGTACCAAACTGTCATAGCAGTGTTTCCTCTTTCATGCCAAGACACAGTATTGCCAGGCATGGCAGGTCTTCCCTGACTGCCACCATAGCACTTGCCTTGTCATTAGTGTTACAACTCCACTCAGTAACATTTGGTCTCAATGACAAGCACAGCAAGTCTCCTAAGGGGCTCGTTTTCTTCACCCAACCAGGCAGAACATTTGGAGACATTTATCAACTATTTTGGCCATAGGATAAATGCTAAGTGTAGGGTGCCAGGCAGCTCCTGGCCATAAGCCATGGGGCTCTTGTGCCTGGCACTGCTGAGGGATTATCTAGAACATTACCAGAGCAGCTGAAGAAAAAGCATTTCTGATAAACTGATGCTCTGTCCCTACCATGGACAACAGGCGTCTCCTAAGCTGCCTCTCAATTCCGAGGCTAGTACGGCCAAAGGACATGTAGGAGGATGGCCAAGACACGAAGCTGTAAGCTAAGCCCTCCTCGGTGATTTCTGAATGGTCATAACTCCATCAAGATGCTGGAAGGCTGCAGTCTGGATTTAGGCCAAAGATCTGGCACCTTGACTTTAGAGGAATGAAGTTGGTACCCCCGAGATTAAATGAATGGAATACAGCATTCTGGCATCTTTTCCTGTGTCACCTTCAACCACAAGAGCTGGAGTCCTGTCAGAAGCACCAGAAATGTGCTATGCTACTGAGCTTGTGTGCTAGAATAGAACCACCTCAAATAAAAGGCTTCAATAGTACTTTGTGATACTACATCAAGTTCTGGTTCAAGGAAACATAGGAGTGGCAATATACTAAGGTCAGAAAAGCAAGTAAAGAGGTTAAGAGGGGCTCAGATACAAAAAAGAGCAAGGGCTCAGCAGAACCTAAGCCAAACCCAATGGCAGCTTCGGAAGTGCATCAGGAAGGCTGCAGAGGCAAGCCTTCTGCTTGGGCAGAAGCAAGAGCACATGGGACCAGGGAAACGAATCACAGCCCATGGCAAACAACCAGGACGAAGTAGATGTGCACCTGCCTCGTATTCTGAGTCTAGTGTGGCCAAGGGACAGGAGGCTGCAGTCTGTCTTCCTCAGTGGTTTCTGAGGGGTTGAGTCATGGAGTACTTAAGATTGGGCGTGGGGGAGTAGTATCAGATGGCTTGTGCCCAGTGAGGAAAGGAAATGCTTTTCGACAGTGCTGTTCCTGGGCTGCAGTGACACCACCCAGAGGCTTAAGTGGCTTGCAGATGGCTCTGACAAACTACAGGGGCCAAGTGCATGTGGTCAGGTTCTACACAGCCCTGAGACCTTGATGGTCACTATAACGAGGTATAGAGAAAGCTCACCTTTTTCTTTTTAGACAAGGTCTGTCTGGATGGACACTGTCTTGTAGCCCAGGCTAGCTTTAAACTCATGATCCTTCTGCATCAACCTCCTGAAGGCAGGAAGTTTCTTAAACTTCCTGACTAAATTAGGATATTAAGGATATCCCAAAAGTGAGGTAAGGTTTTAAAAGAAAAAAGAGGGGGAAAAAACAATAAAAACATGACAAAACTCATTTTCCATTTGGCTCTTTTTATTAGAGAAATTGAGAAGACAGCAAATAGGGAAATCCCCAGAGTGAATGAAACCATCACATAGATGCCTTTCTGGAACCCCAACCTTCTATGATCCCCAAAAGTGTGCTTTGTGATTTCAGCAACTTATAGAGGGGAGAGAGGAAATACTGAAAAGGCCACTATTTAATGATGAAAGAGTGAAGGTGTACAGGTTCCTAACCAGCCTAGGGCCAAAAAAGAGAGAGAAAGAGAGAGAATGAAACGTGTGCGCAGAGCAAGCAAGCCTCAGACTGCTGAGAGTAAGGCATTCAGGTGCCAACCTGGCGAGGTCCCGGAGGCACCACAAGGTCAAGTGCACATGGAGGCTGTTGGTAGTGAGCTGCGCAGACATACAGGGGCACACACATGCCCACACATACATACCGAAGGGAAGTTATTTGACTACACATTGGTGGTGGTGATTCTGTTCCCTAAGAGTTTGTGCTATGTTGAACCAGAGTCTCCCTGCTCTGGGAAGAGGGATGACTAGACCCAAAGACCTCTACTTGTGTAGGTGTCATGAAGAAGCATTTCACACTCATGTCCCAAAGTTCAGGACCAGAGAGGAAGTCTGGCTGCTGCTATGTGCTGTTGCTACCACACCTCGGTGAGCTTCCTTCCGGATGGACACTGTCTTGAGGAATGAACACTGTTCTTAGTTGTCTGGCACAACGCTGCTCACCCAGAGCTTTCTGCTTGGTCTACCTGGGGCAGTGACCTTATCCACAACCAAATCCTCTCAAGTTCTTCCCAGGTTTTACAATGGACTCCTTCCTGGATCCCCAGCTGCAGCTGGATGGAGATCTGAAGGTAAAGGAGGGGTAACAATGACCAAGAAAACACTACTGAATAAACAGGCCTTCCTCCTATTGCCAAGCACCCCTTCTGAGATGCCCAAGGCCCCATGCTCACTGCGATACCCACCAGCCCCAGGGAGTGACATCTAGAGTCTAAGAGACTCAGGTGCTTGGTTTCTCACTTAGAAGCCAAGACCCAACTCACTGCCACTCTCTAAAACCCATAACAAGATGGCCCTAGGACAGAGAATTTATTTGTAACTTCTACCAGCAATTCAAAACTGTGGGTTTAATTCTATCAGACTTCCTTTTCAGTTCTGTAGTACACTTCTTGCACATGGCTTTCTGTGAGTGCTAACAACTCCACAATGGCTGTCAGTGAGTGCTAATAACTCCACTGTAGGTATTACTTTCTTATTCAAGGGGAGAAGAATCTGTTCTGTCACGCCAAGCTTACCAAGACAGTGCACCAGAGAAAAATGCCACCATTCTAGTCCAAGGGGATGGCTCTCCACACCTGCCTGTATGACTTCAGGTGGGATCCACACTCATCAGAATCTCACTAGTGGCTGGCTCCATGCCAGGAACTATGATGCCAAAGGGGGCAGGGTGGGGGGGCGGGGCAGTTTTTTATTTCCAGGAGGAAGGACAGTTTGGGCAGTGATTCTCAATAGAGCAAAGTTTGCAGAATGGCTCAGGGCTCCACAGAGAGGGTCTGGAAAATGGCCATACCTCTATTCAGATAAGAACTACCACCTGGTTAAACAAGACACCAGGAAGAAGCAGACAAGCCCTATGCTGATGCCCCCAGGTCTCCCCTTCATCAACTCTACTACATCTAAGGTAGAACTAGGTGACTTCACTCTTCAGAAGGGTCATTACTAGCCTACATAACAGTCTCTCAAATGACACTTTCTCTAGAGCCAGTATGACAACCTGTGCTGCTTCCACTGAGAAAACACACACCACTTTCTTCACATCCCTTCCCCTCTGGATGCCCAAACACTCTCAGTCTTGAGAGTGTCCAGGAAATTTCCTGGGCTGGGGCTGTACACTCTGCCCCAGCAGGGTCCAAGTGTTATCGGCCTAGGGAAGGCACCTTGGTGCACCAAGACATCTTGCATTCTGGGGCTACCACTCCATCCTCCTCCCATCACTTGTGCAAAATTGAAACAGTGTGTGGTACTTGCATGTTTCATTCTTTTAAAAAAAGTCTCCCTCCCTCCCTGCCCCTGACTTAAATGTTTATATAAATTCTTATTTAAACAGTAAATTAGAAATCTTATTTACATTAATTTCTTTGTTCTCCCAAAGGAGTGCCTAAAACCGCACTCCCACCCCTTTATTGGATATAAATGTTCACCTAAATTGGTTTTGATTATTGTTTAAGGAGCTCCAATGGCACAATCAGTTGGCGCATGGTACTCATACATATTACTGCTTTAAGGAGCAAGAAAGGGAGAAGAAAGAACCACCAACTAAACTGTTTCCCCATCTTCTACAAATAAATACGATCACGTCAGAAGCCAGTCTGTCAAGCAGGGTCTTGCAGAGTTGCTCTCAAACGGTAGATCCCAAAAGGAAGCCAGGGGTGAGCCATTTCTCCTTTTCTCCAAATTGATGCATCCCATCCTTTGAGGTATGATTTATTTTTGTTTTCTCTTCTTAGTCTTGTACCCCATGGAGCCCTTGGGCCAACACAAGGCCCGTGAGGCTGTCCAAGTTTTGGGGCTTTTCTGGCACTGGCACCGACAGCCAGTAAGAAGGCCTGCAGGAGCTGCAGGCCTGGCTCAGGGTCAGAGTCCCTGGTTCCTGGAGAGTATCACAGTGCATCTTCTTCGGTGCAGCCCCCACCAATCATGAAACGAAATTCCTGCAGGTTTGAGACTCCGTGGAAGTGAACAAAGGCACCAGCAACCACAAAGATGTGGAAGAGCTGATGAGAGTGAAACTGGAGGGAGAAAAGAAAGCCACTATCATTAAGTCTGCTAAGGGTCCCAAAGAGGGCATGATGCTTCCCAGTTTGCATGGACAGCGGGAAAGCATGGGATACAATTCAAATTGAAGGGAGGTACAAGAAACCCTTTAGGGACCTCAGGTTCTCCTGAGTCAGAGGCTAGTTCTCCCAAAAGAAATATAGGGACTGCCACTAAGATAGAGAACTGGGAGGCAAATTCCAGAGACCATGCAGTTAGGCCACCAAATTCCCGAAGATCCCTTGACAACTAGCAGCAGGATATGGCTTACTGATGGACACAAGAAATTGCAACATTCTCTCCTGGTCTCAAAATTAAAAGGTATAGTGGTATTTATCAAGACACTGATTTCAGAAGTATAAATAAGAAAAAAGCCAAAAGGTTAAATTAGCTAACCTGAAGTTCAAAAGACTAATAAGTTCAAGACCACCTCTGTTTACAGACAGCTAGCCTAACTTTGAGAACATGGGTGGCCAGCTCACCATACAACTATGAGCAAAACTGAGAAGCAGACCCTCCAAGTCAGAGTTACTTTAAGAGTACTCGAAATGTATTACTCTACTGAAGATGTCTCAGATCCCCTTAGGTTAGAAACAAAGGTCCATCTTTACAGTTCCTCATGCTCTTTCCTCTCTTCTCTTCCCTCATCTCATTGTTGGCCAGTCTAGTTACTCCTCTCTCCTCCATTCCTCTAACAGACACACCACCATAGCAGAAGAGAGTCGATTCCTGAAAAGATGTTCTCTGGCTTCTACATGGGCACCATGGCATGCCTGTTCTAACATACATCAAACACACAAATTAATAACTAAAATAAATAACTCACCCCCCTTGGTATTTTCTGTTGTTTGTTTAAAGCCCTAGCTGTCCTGGAACTCACTGTGTAGATCAAGCTGGCCTCAAACTCAGGAATTTGCCTGCCTCTGCTTCCCAAGATTATCCCATGCTCACTCTCCAGAGAATCCACACAAGGGGCAGGGCTAAGATTGAGGTGTAAGCCTCTTACTTTTAAAAGTTTTGATTACATCACTCCCAGAATGCCACTGGCCCACTAACAGCAACATATGCACCTTATCACTGTTGGCCATGCTTACCCAGATGTCACACTTGCCAGGAAAGAAGCGCTCAGGGATGCGGGCCGCATAGAGGGCAGCTCCTGTGATATAGAGGCTAGCCATGAGCATGAGCCAGCCTATCTGCCCGATGGTGGCAGCCTTCAGGAACCCTTCTGAGATGACATAATGCAAGGTAGGGATGATTCCACTCAGGCCTAAGCCCACGAACACTCCTAAGTCATCAGAGAACAGAGGAAAAAGAGAATACACAACATAGTTCCATTTACTTTGATCAACTTTCAATTTCAAAGTAAGTTTATTCTTGTTTTAAAGAAAAAAGTCTTTCAAACTCTGAGACACCGTTCATCACACTAGACTATGTAGCTCTTTTCTATTTACAAATACAAGAAGCCTCTCAATAAGCTAGGCTGTGTAAGCAGTCCTAAGGGTTAGTTTTTAAAAAAACAAAACACTGTCCGGAGCTTTAGAAAAGAAAAAGCATGGGGGACTTGTTTAAACTTCCTTGAATGACACCTTTTACAGGCAGAATACAACAACAGGCTGTCATTTGGTAAGCTCTCCTCACAGACTCTAGGACCTCCAGAACTGCCAGTAAGCTGACAGCATGCCACAGATATATACATGGATGCATATGGACTCACTCAGAATCATGTGCACCTAAATGAGAGGAAGAAATGGCTCACTAACTACATCAAAGTTGGGGACCAAGCAGACTCCTTCTGCCCTCCAAGCACTGCTACACGGTTCTTTTCCTTGGCAGATGAACGAAGGCTAACAGTGCTTTTCACTCTCAAGTCAAAGGCTCAGAACTTAACCTAGTATTTATAAATAGTAGAATGCTCAGCTCCACTCAGCAAAGATGTTCTTAACCCATGTACTCAAACAGGGTCAACACCACTGACCTAGTGAAGAACTGCAAAGCCAATCAGTGTTGGCCATTGCCTATCTGCTCCTGTAGACATCTTAAAAAGGAGGCGAACAGAATGCTAGAATGTCACTAACATGAGGTCAGTTCTGCTAGTAGCATTCTAAGTGCATGCAGATGAACCAGGGCTTGGATTTTATAACAAGAAGAAACGTGTTGTAATACCACTTGGGAGGCACCAGGTGCTATTTTAGGGACAGAAAGCAGAAGACACAACTTCAGACACAAAGTTCATAAAGATTTTGTCACAATCATTCAGCAGAGGGTACTGCTTTCAAAATTAAAGGCAGTGTTTTTCAAACTTCTGGTTCTGCAAATGCCACAATTGAACAAGAGAGCTGCCATGTCACAGGACACTCAGTAGGTACTACCTAAATATCAAAGGTCTTTGGAGCATAATCAGCATGAACTCCAGCCTTATTTATCAAAGCAATTTAAATTAAAATATAAAACTAAATATAACACAAGAATCAGTCACAAGTACACTAAGCTAAAAGAATACGAAAGTCATTATATTATGGTATTTCCTCAAATAAACAACACTGCCCAAACTATATGCGTGCACCCATCTTATCGTGCCCTTCAACTCTGTGCTTCCTCATAACTGAGCACCAGGTCAGAACTTAACAGCAAGCAGGACAGTTACTGCGCCTCTGCACTGAGAAGCAGAGCGTCAGATTCTAACGGTGCGCCTTAAATGACCTGTGGAAACTGCACGTTCACATGCACTCACCTGCTCTGACCCCCCGATACTGAGGGGTGGCAAACATGTCCCACTGAGAGACGATAATGGCTGCAATGCCCAGCACACAGATGACAATCAGGTAGATGAAGCAAGGTTGTGGGTTACAGTAGAAAGAATAATAAAGCCAAGGAACAAAACTTCCCATGATCAGAAGAGCAATACCAGAGTAATCCAATCTAGGATTAAAATTTAAAAGAACTCCATTTAATGCTAAAAATTATCAACCATTATAGGCTCCAACTAATCCCCCATAACTTATGACATCAGCAACAACTAAGAAACGAACTGGGCTGTTGGCATCATGTAAAGGACAATGTTCGTGTGTGGTACTATCAGCTCTGCTGGAGGTTATTCCTGCCCTACTGCCCCTTAAAACATGGCTGGTAACACAGACATCATGAATACTTACTTAGAGAAGAGTCGGGAGACCCCTTCTGAGTGGCAGTACACTGTGTGGAAGAGCCATGAAAAGGAAAGGCAGAGAATGGCTCCCAAGAAGAACAACCCAAAGACCACTTTCTCTTGCAGAGGGGCCACAAAAGATATATTTGGGCGAAACATATAAAAGATCCCCAGGCACAGGAAGAATACACAACCTAGGAAAATAATGCAAGAAATGGATAAAATGTTCTAGACAATATAGTGCTGTACACTGAGTTTTCAAATTTTCCCAGTAGCAATAATACTAAAACCATAAATTCTGTGAGGAAAAAATTATTCCAAACAAAATATTTATCCAAGATTTTAGTTTACTTTCAATGTTGCTAGTGCCATGCACACTTTAACATCATAAACTCTGAGCATAAAGAATATAATAACTAGTTGAGGATGTAACGAGTGCTTCCCAGCATGCACAAAGGTATGGTGACACACACCTTAATCCCAGCATTTGGGAAAAAAATAGGAGAATTACAAATTCTAGACCATCTTCAGTAACAGAGTAATCTGAGGTAGCCTGTGATATATAAGACGACTATCTGAGAAAGAAAAAAAAAAGAAGAGGAGGAGGAGGAAGATAATTTCTCATTCATCTAAGGACCACAATCTAAAAAGAAGCCAGAGAGGGCAATTACCTCTTAGATTTAAGCTGAACTGTTACTTACGCATACATACTGACACATATGCTTATGGATGCGCAAGAATCCTGTGCCGTTTCTCTGGTCCTCACTAGCTGTCCCAGTATATCACTGTCAGAAACTCCATACCTAGATATCTGCTTTGTTTGAGAATGGGTCTCAGTACTATGTAGTCCTGGCCAGCCTGGAGTTCACACTGCATAGACCAGGTTGGCCTCTGTCTTCTGAGTGCTGGGATTAAAAGCGTGTGGCCACCACTATAGGTTCATACTAAGTTTTTGTTGTTTGGTTTTTTTGGGTTTGTGAGGTTTGTTTTTGTGCTAGAGACTGAACTCAAGACCTCATAACATGCTAGGCAAGCACTCACCACTGAGCAGCCCTCCTTTCTGGATTTTTAAAAAAGATTTCCCTATTGTTATGTGTATGGGTATTTCCCTATTGCTATGTGTATGGGTATTTTGCCTACATGGATCTCCTTCCTGCAGTCACAGACAGTTTGTCAGTTGCCATCTGAGTGCTGGGAATAGAACTTGGGTCTCTATAAGAGCAGTAAGTGCTTTTAAAAAAATAAGAAAGAGTGTGTGCACCATTTTACCAGGCCAATTTTTGTACTTTGAGTCACTTTCACTAAATTGCCCAGACACACTCTAATACAAGCCAGTCTTAAACTTATGATCCCCCCTGCCTTAGCCTCCCTTATAGCTGTGCCACTAGGCCTATCTTATACTCAGTAGTTAAACTGGTCTCCACAATAAGATACCATGTTCTTATTACTTAGCAAAGGGCTAAAGGAGGCCCAGACAGAAGCTGGTAAGTGATTCTGATGTTAACACTTTAATTAATTCTAATCAGGTAATTTGAATTAAAAAATTATCTGACTTAAATGCTATCAACAAACTTGATGATTCTCTATTCTATTGTCAATATATTAACAGGAACTTAGAGACAGAGTAGAAACTAAACCTGTGGTAAGAAACACAAATCAAGCCAGGCGGTGATGGTGCACACCTTTAGTCCCAGCACTTGGAAGACACAGACTGATGGATTTCAGAGTTCAAGGCCAGCCTGGTCTACACAACGAGTTCCAGGTTACAAGTTACATATACAGAGAGATGTTGTCTCAAATATAAACAAACAAAGAAATTCAAGTCAAATGTAGTACAGCCAGAAACTAGTACATTCC
>JADRCC010554074.1:0-19159 GCA_019843855.1 Hylomyscus alleni
ATATATATATAGACATGCACAATAAATAAATAATTTTAATAAAATATAAACAAACCCAACCATTGTTGTGTGAGCAATCTCTTTAAATTAGAAAAAGGAGATTAAAGTTATATTTGTATACTCTTGAAAACACAGTAGATTAAAATCTCACAACCTAGATGTGGGAGGGGGGACAAGTAATTTTCTCCAACTTTAAAGAACCCAACTTAATTTCTTTTCTTGGATAATTTTTTTTTAAATGAGCAGAGGCATGAAAGGAATTTGAAATTCCTTCATCATTTTTTTCTGAGGCATGTGGATAAAGAGTCTTACACATCTCCTTGGACAAAGGGCAGCTGGGTTGAAGCATGACTGGGAGGCAATAGGAATTACCATCTGAGTGAGGCTCTTACTGAGGTCAGAGCCAATTCTCAGTACAAGTTCTTACCTTCCCTCTCCAAAACTCATCACTGAGTGGTGAACTGAAAACATTTTTACCGTGTTCCCCTTGCAATTCCACTCTTGTACAAGACTGAAAGAATTACAAGTCAACATATCACAGAGACATTTGCACATCAATGTACAACACTACTCACAGTACATAATTTATGGAGAAAACCTAGGTGTCTGTCTAGAGAGGAATGGATCAAGAAAATGTTACACAACACGCACATACATATGTATATATGTCTATATTCAGTTATAGGAAGAACAAAGTTATGTTGTTGGCATGAAAACCTAGCAATTAGCAATAAACTCATTAAATCAATTAAGACAGTGCCAATTGTGGTTCCTAGGTTACATTTACATTTTATAAAGACACAGGAAATCATGTATGCCAAGAAACAAAAGCAAAACTATCTAGACTCTAGAATCTAGAGGATACAGGAGGAATAATGGATGAGGGCACAGGGAATTAGTAATAGAAACATATGAATGTGTAGAGTGGAGGAAGTTCAATGTCTATCACCTACTTATATAAAGGTCCCTATGTAGCCTAATACCATGTCCAGTGAATGAACTCCATTGGGAAAGAATGTGAAGAAAATATGTATGGGTTAAATAGAGCTACAAATTAGATCCCAGTGTGGCTGATTAAGTCATTAACTATAAAGATAACTTGAAGTAACTTGGACTTTAACATAGCAAATGTAAAATTGTTCATATAACAAATGTAAAAGTTACAACATTTGGATGACTAAGAGAAAATGAGCATGAAAGGTCCTATGCTATAAGTACTACTAAAAACCACAAGACGGTGTCTACAAAGCAGTAGCCAAATTGGGGGCTTAGCTTATGTATCTCATAGGGTAGGTGCCCATGTAGCTTGTGAAAACTAAAGGAGCACAGAGGAATGGCTCTAACTTATACCTTCCTTTTGCGAGTGAGGAAAAGTACCTTGTTTATTTTCTTACCCATTCAACTCAGTACCAGGGGATGAGCCCCCTTGGGATTTATATGTCTCTAGATCTATCTCATTAAAACACCAAGGGAATTGTTGGTAGCAAAGGGGATTCTGGAGATGAAATGTATGTCAGAACAATAACATGAACTGTCACTTCCAACATTTTACAGCCTACGCAATTTGTGTACATAAATCTGAGAATTTTTGTTATTTGTGCTGTGAACAATCAGCCAGGTAAGAGAATGAAACAGGTTTAAACTTGGAAATTTCCTGTATTTTTTGTTCTTTAGGGGGTAATCTGCCTGTTTGCAACATGAAACATCAATACTCTGTGTTCAGAGTTGGTTCCCTGTCTTAAAATGGACTCTTCACTGTTTTTGTGAAGACTGTTTGTTTTCTGTATTATGTTACCACAACTACCTCAATTAATCATCATGGTTACTTAAAAATTCTCTAAAGTCAACCTGAAATCCCCAAATATTGAAAGTGCTAAACAATCAGTGGCATTGACCATTCCAATTGCTATTGTTCTTTAAAAAATTGGTAAATGCAACTTTAATACATACTTTTAAAACCACTTTGTTTTCTAGTCCAAAGATTCATAAATTAACTGGTTCAAAAGAGTTGAATTTTTAACAAGAACATTTGTTGTATTTATAAACAGAGAAAATGTACATGATTATTAAAGAAACTGCCCTGAGTTTTTTGAAGGCAATCCTTCACAGAAAGACCCTCTGGTTATATCCTTTCTCTGTGTTCCAGGTATAAAGCTTAGAATTCTTTGAAACCCTTACAAGTTTTGAAACCCTTACAGTTCATTAACTTTTGAGTTTTTAGATGGAAAAATTGTTTTGTTCACAATGTCTCACATCTTGAGTGGTTCCTCCTTTGTAGACAATCTCCCTGGTGTCTGCTTTTGTCTAACTCCAGTGCAGGTTGGGGAGTTTTCTCTGTATGTCCCAGTAACACAGGATCTCCACATGCTGACTCTCATTCTTCCTTTATGTATACAGAGTAAATCCAGCACATCTTTAAATGAAAGGAAGCAGAAGGACTACTTCTCATAGCTATGTTTGCTCCTACCAGTGTATCTCAGGGAGGCAATTAAGGTACTTTCCTATATTGAGGACAAAAGCAATTTTAAAAGTTACCTTTCTTTTTACTAAGTTCTGAGTGTACAATTAAATAGAAAACCTTTTCCAAACAATATATTCCTCAAAACATTTAGCATTTATTAAAAACAATTCAATATTGATTTTGCAACTAAAATAAATTATTCATTTCTCTAGGTGAAAACAAGCCTTCATTTTATAGGAAGGAAGGAATGCCAGGAATTAATTTCATAGAGAGGAAACTGTCTTAAAATTGGGAGAGCTGAACCATCCTGGAAACTTTAGAGTAGGATGATTTAAGGCAGCCTGACTTTGGGGAAGACAAAACACAAGAGAGTTATTTATCATGGTCCCATTAGTGGTGCTATTGGAGAGACAAGTAAACCTCCTCAATATGTGAAGAATGAGCTTCAATAGATAACAGAGAAGTCAAGATTTCAAAGACACTAATGCTTTTTCTGATGAATTGAGGGAAGAGACTGCCAGGACCACAGAACAGACATTCTCTTACTCAAATATTCTGGGCCTAGAATAGGCTTTCTTTAGTCTAAGAGTAGCCAGGAGGACAGAAATGTCATAAAGTATACGTTATAATGCAAAAAGTGTCTCAGGTCAGCATGGCAGTATAACTATAACCCCATCATTCAAGAAACTGAGGGAGAAGACTGAGTCATGGTGGGTACAATTTGAGAGTGTCAAAGAATAACTTAGGGATCTATTTCTAAAGCTATTATGGAAGACATTAAGCTCATTATTTTCTAGAACACTGAAAATGTTATGCATATGTCTGGTCAGATACTTGATATTAATATGGTCATGTTTCTTACCTCATCTGGTTCAATCACGAATAAGAAACAAATCAGTGCAAAGATGTTTTACACCTTACACTTTCTTAAGTGAGGTGGAGTGGCTATGTTATGATAAGTTGTCTATTATTTTTATTAACTTTGTGATTGAAACAAATTCATCCATGCCTATTTTCTTCACGTTAAAACCCTTCAAGAGTGTTCTTACCTTTCAGAGTCTGTCTGCCTGGTGAGATATTTTAAAACCTGTTCCCTGTAAGAGACAGCTAATGAAATGAAAAGAAAGCTGGATTATTATGTAAATACTCACAGCTAGAGAAAATAGTAGGATGGTACCTGTTCTGCATCTCCAATAAAAAGACACTAATAACAAAAATGATAATAAATTTAAAAAATGTTTGAATAGGAATATACAATAGAAATTTAGGCTTAATATTTAATGGTCTGATAGGCAAATATATAAAATCTTCACAAGAACTTTTCAGGGTTATATTCTCATGAACTGTGTTTCAGTTGGCATGAAATTTTTGCCTAGAAAAACTGATGGACAAGAGCGCTAGTATTCCACAAACTATCCTATCTTTTGTTTTTAAGTGTTATGAATCACACATTAGTCACTGAATTTCTCCTCTTGGGGGTGACAGACATACAAGAACTGAACCCTATTCTCTTTGTCACGGTCCTTGCCATGTACTTTGTCAATGTGTTTGGGAATGGAGCCATCCTGATGATCGTCATCTTGGAGCCAAGACTCTACTCACCTATGTATTTCTTCCTGGGAAACCTAGCATGTCTAGATATCTGTTTCTCCACTGTAACAGTGCCAAAGATGCTGCAGAACCTCCTCTCCATGAGCAAAGCAATTTCCTTCTTGGGATGCATAACTCAGCTTCATTTCTTCCACTTCCTGGGTAGCACAGAGGCCCTGCTGCTGACAATCATGGCATTTGACCGCTTTGTAGCTATCTGCAGACCACTCCACTACCCTTCCATCATGAATCGTCAGGTCTGCATCCAGGTGGCTATCTCCATCTGGGCCATTCCTTTCCTTCATGCTTTGGTTCACTCCATATTGACGTCTCAGTTGAACTTCTGTGGTTCCAATCACATCCATCATTTCTTCTGTGATGTTAAGCCATTATTGGAGCTGGCCTGTGAAAACACTGAACTCAACAGGTGGCTGCTTAACACTCTCACAGGGACGGTTGCCATTGGCCTCTTCTTTTTGACATTTCTCTCCTATTTCTACATCGTCACCTATCTCTTTCTCAAGACCCGTTCCTGCAGCATGCTGCACAAAGCACTATCCACTTGTGCCTCTCACTTCATGGTTGTCATTATTTTCTATGCTCCTGTTCTCTTCATCTATATCAATCCTGATTCAGGGAGCTCCCTGGAAAAGGACAGAATCATTGCTGTCATGTACACTGTGGTCACCCCTGCACTCAATCCACTTATCTATACTCTGAGAAACAAGGAAGTGAGGGGTGCTCTGAATAGGAAAATCAAAATACTGCTTTGACTTGAAGAAATCCAGTAAGTTATTCTGAAATATTAAAACACAAGCAATTAATGTGGATATTGAAGTGTAAATTTTTTTGATTCTGCAATTGTTTCTGATATGTATAACAAAGATGACCAGTTAAGAGAATAAATATATGAGAAAATGTAGCCTAATTTTATTTAAAATTCCAATCTATATATAAGATGGAAATTGGAACAAACCAGGTCCTTCTTATAAAATGCCAATTCTTAATTTGTTTGGGAGATAAGCATTGTTGAAACCATATGCTTGTATGTAAAATCAAGTATGTAAATTGCTGGGAGCAGATAAAAGGAACTTATCTTCCATACTGCCATTTTGACTTTAGTCTTTATTTTACCTAACCTGACCAATTCCCTCTCTAAGCAACAATAGTTCCCCAAAACATACTTGTTACTATCACCCCTTTATGCAACAATAATTACCCAAAATATAAAAGTTGAAGGAACAAATTTGATTAGTTGGAGAAAAACCCACTTACATTCTACTTCATCTGACAGTGATGGAACACTGGATAGTCCCTAATTCCCCTGCTCTGACTGGGTTAAATTATAAATGTAATAAACTTGGCTCATCTGCTTGCAAATTTTGTGCTTATAAGTCCTACTTCATACCCTAGTTGGTGCTGCCACAAGAAAGAAGGTTCCTGAATTCTTTTCTTGTGGCCATGATCTCACAGTGACTCTGCTTATGTGGTGGGATTAATAAAAGGTTTTGCCATCTCACTAGCCCACTGGTGTATTCTGTTTCTCTTCCTAATAGTATAGAATGGTCTAAATATAAGAAAATATGACTGAATTGCCCATGTTTTGATTAGATGGATATTAATTGGTATACTTATCTATAAGGCCATTTAGTTTCAAATTCCAAAATGTGATCAATAAAATCACTTTAAGAGGCAGAACTGGGAATGCAATTCAATATCTGACATATGCTATGCTTACACTTTACAATTGATCAATCTCCCTAGGTCTTTCTTTTTGTAGTTTTTTTTTCCTTTTTGAGACAGGGTTTATTGAATTTTTTCAGAGTGTTCTGGAATTGACTATTGTGTAGAAAGGCCTTGAATGTGCTGGTTTCCTGGTCAGCCTCTCAAGTGGCTGGGGACACAGCCCTTGCATTGTCATAATCTATGATCAAAGAAATTAGGATTCTTGGGATTGGATAGATCCAATTGGATAGATAGTCAAAAGCCATTATTTTTACATCTTCAAGCTTCAAGGACTTTTCTTTGGAGGTCTTTGGATTCTCCACTCAGTAAATGATAGCTGAGAAAATTAGGATGGGTCAAATTTACTGTGATGTGGCTCATATGTTTATAGATAAAGCTATATGTGGTTGGAAGACTATGCTGCAGAGGGAAGCTGAATGTATACTGGTAATATCAGATCAACCTCTGGGAGGAGGAGAAAGAGCCACCGTGTGGAACTGTTAGGTGTGATGGTGATGACAAACAAGGCACTGAGTGACTTTGAATTCCCTGGTGATGCCTGTAAGACTTATGAAGATGAACCATCACAAGTCCATTCCTTGTAAAATTGACATAAAACCACACATTTTAAGCCATAATATTCCACCATAGCCTCTGAAATCTCACACTCATATAATAATGCAAATGCATTACTTTGGGACCTTTGTGTGAATTACAACTCAGGCTGATGCAGTCTGCACTGGTATAAATACATGATTTTAAAAGAATGGCACTGTTTGTTGAAGCTGTGGAAGCTTCGTGAAGTAGAACATAGATTAAAGAAGCTTTTGATAGTCACTTGGGCTCCGTTTCTCACCTCCTTCTGCTCCTTTTGGACCATGAAGTAAGAACCTCTTCCATCACTCTTCTCCTGATATTCTATTTGGCTGAAATGACAGGACCAAGAAAAATGTCCTGAACCTTCCCTCATCCTTTCACCAGGGCCTATGAGAAATCCTGCAATTGCCCTGAGTGGCAGTGTTTAAACTTTACATGTAATTCAGTAGCTTATGCACAGCTCATTATCCTCCCTTCCTGGACGTAGTATCTAAGCACCTGGAAGTATCACAGCTTTCCTGGATCATTGTTTCCCTAGGAGGCCTCCTATGCCATACATTAGATAAAATTTACACAATTTCTTCATGTTAATCAGATGAGATCAGTTTGATTCTTGAACTCAGTCCTTTTCCTAAGAGGCAGGAGAAATAGAATAATTATTGGAACTTCTAACAGTTGCCTGCATGTACCCAGAAGACACAAAACCATTATCTCTTATGATCTTGAGAATGTTCCAACTCTTTTTTTATGCTAACAATCTGTGGACATCTTTAACAGAGAGAAAAATAAATGTTTACTAACTTCACATATTATCTTTGTGGTCCTAAATAGTTAAATGTCATTCCAAGCACACTTCAATGAGTGTTACATTGTAGAGGTATTCTTGAATTGTGAAATTGATAAGCCAATATGTTAAAATTTGAATGAGAAATAATTAGGAAAATGAAACAAGAATTCTCATTTAGATAGAATTAGTTTTGCAATGCTGTCAGAATCTTATGGTAGATGATTAATGAATAGGACACATGTTTGAATGTATTCTTCTTTAAAACAGTGCATTTTAAAAATCATACATCAGTTAGAGTGGTTCTTTTTAGAGCCCAAGGAATACTCTGGTGTTGAGAGCCATTTTTCCTGCTTCTGTGAAAGCCTGCCTCTCAGTCAGAGTCAAGTCAGGTCAGGGTCTGCTGTTAGATTTCCTGGCTTGGTAGTTTAAGAGGGGATAGACTTGAAGCTCTAGGTGAAGGTCTGAATCTTCAGTTAATGTTGGAGGAAGGAAAAAGAGTGGAATAGGGACACCTCTGAATGTGTAGAGATATTGAATGTACATCAGTCATTGTTTCTGCTAGCTTGTGACCTTGTTTCCTACAATGCTGTAGAGTATGTAATGCCTAAGAGAATTAAACTCAAGGCTGCTACAGTACTGACTAGGCATCCCTCATGATTTCTAACCTTTTTTCCCGAGTCTTCTTTTCCATATTTTCCATAATCCTCACTCACTCCTCAGAGGACTCATACTGGCTGGACTGGTACACTATGGCCACATGTACACTATTCAAGATTTCCTTATTTAAGAAGGTAGATCAATGACTAGAAATAAACTATGATTTTTAAATGTCTTTGTGCTCACATATCTGAATCATAGTATTTTATTGCTGATTGGAGATTATATTTTTTCAAATATATCTACAGGTGTAGAAAACAAGTTTTTAATAATATAGAAACAAAGTTCTAGGAATGTAGAAATAAAGTTTCACAGTAAAATAAGGGAGCCATGTTTCAGCTCCTGTAAGCAGCAAGCAGTGTGGAAACAAAGTTTTACAGTAGCAAGCAACAGCTTCAGCCACTGACAAGTTGTGTTCCAGAGATAGCCAAGGATATGATGTCAAAACAAAGTTTTGGTGGTCAGAATGTTGATACAGAATGACCAGGCCATTCTAAGTAAGTTAAGACAAAACAAAAATAACTGGTGGTTGTAATGACATTAAGGTCTACGAAAACAAGATTAGCAATTTTCAGGATAACTCTCCCTCCCCTCTCTGTGTTGAAATCCGGGAAAGACCACAACCTGGCACCCTGACCTTGCTGCCAACAATCCCCCTACCACCTAGTTACTCAGCCCCTTCCCAGGGACTTTTTAAGGCCAGGTGCAGAGCTGGATAGGGAAGTTGGCTGACTAAGCCAAAAACAGTCCCCTGAGCAAGCCAACCAATGCCTGAAGAAATCCTTTGTCCTATGTTCCACCAATAAGAGTAAACCAGCTAGGCCTGTTGCTGATGTCTGCCCTCTGCAAGGTATAAAAGATGTGTACATTTTGAGTTCGAGGTTGACTCCCCCTGTGAGGATGGGCAACCCCACATACATGGATCAGTACGTGGATCAATAAACCTCATGTTATTGTAGCGATCTGTCATCAATCTGTGTTCTGTGGGTGCGCACTTTGCTGGGTCTACAACACAGACAAATTCTCAATGGAAAGTTATTAGAGATTGTTACTAATAAGTAACTTTGGGAACTGAATTTCCAAGGTCAAGAAAGTTTTTTTTTTTCTATAGCTAAAGCTTTTCTGATCACAAGAGAAGGAAATCAGATAATGCTAGACTCCATCATCTCTACTGTCATGTATGGTCTCAACAATGAAGGCAAAGGTCTAATAATATCTTGTAGAATGTCCTGAGCCCCCCGGGGTACCCTGACCTGCAGGGATAAGAAGCACGAGACATCCGCCCCTTCCTAAATGACTTTGAATCAGGCCTTTAGTTTATTTACTTTGAAGGAAAGTTACATTAGGTAAGGGGAAGACGAAACAAAACGTTACAAGAGATTAAAAGGGAGGAGGAACAACCTTTATGCTGAGTGAATGTTAATTGCTACTAAGTCCTGAGCCTAGATAAACCCGTGCCAGTATTAATGAACAAATCTTAGACCCCAGAGCAGATAAGCTTCTAAGCAAAACCCCAAGGCAAAGCTGTCTTCCCTAAGCTAGTGGGGTAAAAAGCAAACTGCCTCCCTAAGTAAAAATGTGCTTCCAAAAGTACCCCAAAGCATCCCAAGGCAAAATTGCCCTGCAGGTCCTCGGAGCAGCTGTCTTTTATAGACCTGAATGACATCATAACTGTCACATAGCTAAAACTGTTTCTAATTGGTCAAGCCAAATGAGACACAGTTGGCCACGCCCCCAGTCTGTCAGTTGGGGCTTCTGAAGCTGTCAACTGCCGTTTGGCTTTTGTCTTAAAGAGACATGCTCACTACAGTAGAATACTTGTAGGTCTAATAATATTGGGTATAGTGGATGTTTCTAAGTTCATTGCTTATTAGTGGACATTAGAAAACTCAGAAGGTAAATGTGAAATGTGATATCTTATAGAGTATAAGCTCATATTAAGAATGGAACATAGAAGATGTATTATAGGATATTTGTATGTTAGTTTCCAAAGTTGCATATAAATAATTCCATGTAAAAGAAAATACGTTGCACAGTAAAAATGCTCTTATGAAAAAATATTATATATATACATATACATGTACATATGTATATGTACATGTACATGTATGTGTATATATATATATATGAATATATATATATATATATGAATCCTGGTGGCATGTTCCTGCTACCCTCCCCAATGAACTGGGTTCCCTAACGAAAGACACACAGACAGCCTTTGTAAATTTAATGTACCTTAATCAGCTGGGCCATTTCCTAATGTCCATCTGGTTAATTCACCACCTGCTGATAATTATGAGTTGTCACTTACTAGTTGATAAGTAATTTGATTTGTCATAGTCAAATGACTATAGCATTGTAACAATGGAGTTAAGGATTAGATAGTGTAAGAGATAGTACATTATACATATTATACATGTCTTGAAATATCACAATGTACCCCATAAATATGAACAATTATTACAGATTAAAATATTAAAGCAGAGGTCTATGGGTAAAATGCATGTATTTCACAAATTTCTCTAAGAATATATTCATGTATGTGTCTATTGAATGAAATTTTGTACATAAAATTATGTATAAAATTAGCTTTTGTACATTGCTTTAATTCAATTTAATTTCTTTTCCTTTATTGTAATGGGTGATAATAAAATATACAATCTAAAAATAATTATTTATATGGAGTGAAAGTCAGTTAAAATTACTGAATTGGTTTTTAGCTTAGAAAGAAAATTCAAACTTCATGATAATGGATTAGTAGTCCTGCCTTCATGAATTGACCTCACCAAGTGCATTCAGTTTGTAAATGATACCAATTATAATTTTAGGAATGACTGTCCTTATGGTTTATCCTACTCTCAAAGACCAAGAAGAAATGTGGCTAACTTCACTGCAATGACTGTATTTCTTCTTCTCATGAGGTTTTTCAGAAAGCCTGAGGTAGAAATAATTTTCTCAGCGTTAGCCTTAATGGTATTAATTGGCACTATCTCCATTGTTGCTGTTAGTTCTCTGAGTATTGTCTCTGTTTACTTATGCCTTTTCTCTTGACACATTTCTTTTCTTGGATGTCTGCTACATTTCTGTGATGGTGCCAAAGTCTTTCTGCAGCTCTTTCATGCACAGTGCCTACGTTTCCCCGGAGAGTGCACACTGCCATGCTTTCTACTCGCACTCTGTAGTTATACTGCCATGGCCATACTCACAGTCATGTCCCATGACTGTTATATGACTGTGTGGTACAAAATTATCATAAGTGTAAGCTCATGTATACATGGGGTGATAGCTGTCTGGGCCAGTGTGATGTGGAATCATCTTTGGAGTTATGCACACAGCTGTTATTTATCCATCAGCTCTGTGCGACCAGTGTCATTCACTAGTTCTGTGATTGCTCTTGGTTTTGAAACTCTCTTGTTCCAATGATCGTGTAAGTAAGCTTGGATCACTGGCTTCTCCACTTGCTGGCATTTTTCTGCTTCATCTCTACTAGTTTTACCTATGTGCATATATTCTCTACTAGCTAAGAATGCCATCTGTGGAGGGTAAAACCAGTGTCTTTTCTACTTGTCTGTGCCACATAGGCAAGTATTTTTGTTTATCCTACTGGTAGTGTTTTTGAGTTTCTAAACTACATTCAGAATCCTCAACTTCACTAGACTTTATTCTTAGTTTTTCATACTTTTCACCTTCAACAATCAATCCATAAATCTACAGCCTGAGAAATGACACAGCCTGAAGGAAGACTTTTCAAAGAAAAATCTCTCTTTTTATATCCATTATTTTCTCTTTGGGAGTCACATCAATAGGTATTGGGAAAACCAACAGAGTCAATGAATCAATAAAAGCTAGATCAGGGTTAGTTAGATAGCTCATTGGGTAAAGACATCTGCAATCAAGCCCAACAAGTTGAGTTAAATCCCTGAGACCCACATGGTAGGAGAAGAGAATCAACATTTGAAACTTTTCCCCTAACTTACAAATGTTGTAACTCAATCCTGAAATCTATAGCCTGAGAAATACATACATACATACATACATAGAGAGATGCATGATAAATAAATAATCTTAATAAAATATAAACTAACAAACACAACCATTGTTTTGTGAGTAGTCTCTTTTAATGAGGGGGAAAAAAGGAGATTAGAATTATATTTTATACTCTTGTAAATATAGTAGATTAAAATCTCACAAGCTAAATGGGAGGGGGGAGTAATTTTCTTCAAATTTAAAGAACCCTACTTATTTTCTCTTTTTGATAATTTTTTTTTTAAACCAGAGGCATGAATGGTAGTCAATTTGAATTTCCTTAATCACTTTTTCCTGAGCCAGGGGATAAAGAACCTTTCACACCTCTTTGAGGAGGGAGCAACTAGGCTGAAGCATGACTGAGAGGAAATAAGAATTACCACCTGAGGCTGCTATTGAGGTCAGAACCAACTCTCAGTACCCAACACTCATCATTGAGCAGTGAACTGCAAGTATTTTTATAATGTTACTTCAGCAGTTCTACTCCTGTATATGACTGAAAGAATTCCAAGTCAACATATCACATAGACACTTGCACATCAATGTAAAATAGTAATCACAATAGGTAAGTTATGGAATAAACATAGGTGTATATCTACAGAGGAATAGATGAAGAAAATGTTACACTTCTCTCTCTTTCTCTCTCTCTCTCTCTCTCTCTCTCTCACACACACACACACACACACACACAGTTATAGGAAGAACATAGTTATGTTCTTGGGAGGAAAAGTTATGTTCTTGGGAGGAAAACCTAGCATTAGCAATAAACATTAAATAAATTAAGGCAGTGGCAATTGTGTTTCTTAGATTATATCTATGGTTTATAAACACACAGAAAATCATTAAGTATATATGACATGAAATAGAAGCAAAACTATATAGACTCTAGAACCTATAGACACCAAGGGGAGTATGGAAGAAGGCACAGGGGGAAAAAGTAGAAGCATTGGAACATATAAGGTAAGGAAGTTCAAGGGATATCACCTACTTAACTGAAAAGGTCTTTGTATAGCCTATTACCATGTTCAGTAAATAAATACCATTGAGAAAAAATGTAAAGAAAATATCCATGGGTTAAAGAGAAGTACAAATTAGAGCCCAGTGTGTCTGACTGAATCACTGAATACAAAGATAGCTTACATACACAGATAATTTGTAACAACTTGGATTTGATAAAGCAAATGTAAGATCGTTTGTGTAACAAATGTAAAAGTTAAAACATTTGGATGACTAAGTGAAAACAAACATTAAGGGTCCTATGCTGAAAGTACTACTAAAAACTTCAAGATGGTGCCCGCAAAGCAATAACCAAGCTGTGGGCTTAGCTTATGAATACCCTAGGGCAGGTGCCCATGTAGCTTTTGAAAAATGGAGAACCACAGAGGAATTGCTTGAAATTATACTCCCCTTTTGCAACTGGGGAAAAGTATCAAGTTTATTTTCATACCAATTCAATGCAGTACCAGGGGATGTGCCCCCTTGGGGTTTTTATGTCTACTTGTCTGTCTCATTAAAACAACAGCAGAATTGCTGATGGAAAAGGGGATAGTGGAGATGAAATGTGAACCAGAACTACAACATGAACTGTCACTTCCAATACTTTATGACCTGTGAAATTTGTGTACACAAACCTTAGAATCTTTGTCACTGAGGTCTGAAAAGTCAGCCAGGTAAGAGAATGCATTCTGCTTAAACTTGGAATTATTTTATACTTTCTGGTCTTTAGGGAGTAGTCTATCTATTTGCAACATCAAACATCATCAGTTCTGAGGGTTCAGAGTTGGTTCCCTGTCTTGAGATGGACTCCTCACTGGATGTGAGGATTGTGAAAGCTGTTTGGCTTCTGCGTTATATTACTACATCTCATCTCAATTCTCATTATTGCAGTCACTTCAAAACTCTCTGAAATCTCCAAATATTTAAAGTGCTGAGCAGAATTAATATCATTGATATTTCCAATCCCTATTTTTCTTTAAAAATTTGGTAAATGCATCATATATATAAACACGCACATACATATATGTAATCTGTATATATTTTAAAGCTGTTTTGTTTTCTTGTACAAAGATTCATAAATTAACTGTATCAGACATGTTGAATTTTTAACAAGAAAGTCTGTTCTGTTTATAAACAGACAAATCCTGCATGATTGTTAAAGAAACTGCCCTGAGTTGTTTGAAGGCAACCTTCCACAGAAGAACCCTAGTGATTACATAATTTCTCTGTCTGTCTTCCATATGAAGCTTAGAATTGTTTAGAACCCTTACAAGTTTTTTCCAGTACAGCATTTTTTTTTAAAGATGGTCAAATTGTTTTCTTAAGTCAGTGACAACTCATACTAGAGTAATTCCTCTCTTGTAGGACTCTCCTTTGAGTCAGCCTTTGTCTAACTCTAGGGAAGTTTGGGGAGTTCTCTCAGTGAGTTCCAGCAGCATGTGCTCTCCACAAACTGATTTTCATTCTTCTCTCATGTACACAGAGTAAATACAGTGCATCTTTAAATGAAAGGTACCAGAAGAACTATTTCTCACAGCCATGTCTGCTCCTACCAGTGTATCTCAGGGAGGATATTCAGGTATTTTCCTAATATTGAGGATAAAGACAATTTTAAAAGTTACATTCCTTTTAATATGTTTTGAGTGTGCAATTAAATAGGAAACCTTTTCTAAACAACACAGTCCTCAAAGTCTTTAAAATTCACTAAAAGCATTTCTATTTTGATGATTCAAGTAAAATGAAAATTGCTCATTTATTTAGGAGAAAACAAGTTTTCATTTGACAGGATAAATGCCAGGAATTAATTTCATAGAGAGGAAAGATTCTAAAATGAGGAAGAGACATACCATTCTGGAAACATTGGAGAAGGATGATTTAAAACAGCTTGATTTATGGAATTATAAAACACAAGAGAGTTACTATAGTTCCATTACTAGTGCTAGAAGAGAGGCAAGTAAACTTCCTCAATATTTGAAGAACAAGTTTCATTAGGTAACAGAGAAGCCAGGATTTCAAAGAGACTAAAGCCATAGGCATGCGCAGTTTCTTCCAATGAAATGAAGGAAGAGACTCCTGAGTCCACAGAGCAGAGAATTTCTTAATGCAATACTCTGGGAAGTGCAAAAGGATTTCTCTAGTCTTAGCCTAACCAGGAGAACAGAAATGACATAAAGTATAATTTATAATGCAAAAAGTGTCTTGGGTGAGCGTGGCTGTATGACTACTACCCCAGAACTCTAGAAATTGAGGGAGGGATGTTTGACTCATGGTGGGTATTTTTGGAGACTTATTTTTATCTTATTTTGTATCTATTTTTAAAGTTCTCAATGGTTCATGTTAATGGAAGACACAGTAAGCCCATTATTTGGTACTACACTGCTTAATGTGGTCATGTTTCTTATCTCATCTGGCTCAATAATGAATAAAAAACCAATCAATGCAAATATGTCTCTACACCTTATCCATTAGTAAGATGAGGTAGAGTTGCTATGCTATGATAAAGCTGTCTATACTTTCTATTAACTCTGTGATTGAAACAAATTCACTCCTGCCTATTTTTCTCATGTTTAAACCCTTCAAAAATATTCTACTTCTCAGAGACTCTCTGCCTGGTGAGATATTTTAAAAGATGCTCCCTGTCAGAGACAGCTAAAGAGATGAAAAGACAATTAGATCAAAATATAAAAACAGCTAGATAAAATGGAGGATTATACCTGTTGTTCAGTTCTAATAAAAAGACATTAATAGTAAAAAATGTAATGAATTAAAATGTTTGAATTGGAATAAAAAAGAAATTTAGACATAATATTTAATGGTATGATGGGTACATACGTAAGATCTTCAGCAGAACTTTGCTGGATTATAGAAAACCACTGAAAAACTATGTTTGGGTTGCCAAAAATAATTATTGACTAGAAAGACTGGTGAACAGGAAGGTTAGTGCTCCACAAATTCTCCTATATTCTCTTTTTAAGTGTTATGAATCACACATTAGTCACTGAATTTCTCCTCTTGGGGGTGACAGACATACAAGAACTGAATCCTATTCTCTTTGTCACGGTCCTTGCCATGTACTTTGTCACTGTGTTTGGGAATGGAGCCATCCTGATGATTGTCATCTTGGAGCCAAGACTCCACTCACCTATGTATTTCTTCCTGGGAAACCTAGCATGTCTAGATATCTGTTTCTCCACTGTAACAGTGCCAAAGATGCTGCAGAACCTCCTCTCCACAAGCAAAGCAATTTCCTTCTTGGGATGCATAACTCAGCTTCATTTCTTCCACTTCCTGGGTTGTACAGAAGGCTTGCTGCTGGCAGTCATGGCATTTGACCGCTTTGTAGCTATCTGCAGACCACTTCACTACACTTCCATCATGAATCATCAAGTCTGCATCCAGGTGGCTGCTACCATGTGGGCCATTCCTTTTCTTCATGCTTTGGTTCACTCCATAATGACGTCTCGATTGAACTTTTGTGGTTCCAACTATATCCATCATTTCTTCTGTGATGTTAAGCCATTATTGGAGCTGGCCTGTGGAAACACTGAACTCAACAGGTGGCTGCTCAATACTCTTGCAGGAACTATTGGCATTGGCCTCTTCTTCCTGACATTTCTCTCCTATTTCTACATCGTCACCTATCTCTTTCTCAAGACCCATTCCTGCAGCATGCTGCACAAAGCATTGTCCACTTGTGCCTCTCACTTCATGGTTGTTATTATTTTTTATGCTCCTGTTCTCTTCATTTATATCAATCCTGATTCAGGGAATTCCCTGGAAAAGGACAGAATCATTGCTGTCATGTACACTGTGGTCACCCCTGCACTCAATCCACTTATCTATACTCTGAGGAACAAGGAAGTGAGGGGTGCTCTGAATAGGAAAATCAAAATACTGCTTTGACTTGAAGAAATCCAGTAAGTTATTCTGAAATATTAAAACACAAGCAAATATTGTGAATCCTAAAGTGTGAATTTTTGACTCTGCAATGATTTATGATATGTATAACAAAGATGACCAGGTAAGAGAATAAATATATTTGAAAATGAGACTCAATTGTATTTAATTGCAATCTATATATAAAAGGGAAATTGGAACAAACTAGGTACACTCTATAAAATGTCAACTCTGAATGTTTTGGGAGATAAGCATTTCATGAAACTGACTAGCTATCCTTTCATATATGTTTGCATTTTAAATGAAGTATGAAAATTGCTGGGAGCAGATAAAAGGAACTTGTCTTCTATACTACCATTTTGACTTTAGTCTTTATTTTACCTAACCTGACCAATTCCCTCTCTAAGCAACAATAGATCCCAAAAGCATACCTGTTACCCAATACCCCTGTAAGCAATAATGATTATGCAAAATATAATGACCCTAACAATATTTGAAGAAATGAATTTGATTTTGGGAGGAGAAAACCCTATGTATCTTCAATGTCAGCTGACAATGATGGAACACTTTACATAGTCCCTAATCCCCCAGTTCTGATTTGTAAATATCACTGTAATAAACATGGCACATCTGCTTCTTCATTTTATTCTTATAAGTTCTGCTCCATCCTCTATTTGGGGCTGCCAGAAGAAACAAAGTCCCTGAGTCCTTGACTGGTGGCCCTGATTGTTCAGTGACTCTGCTTATGTGGTGGGAAGAATAATGGATTTTGCTGTTTCATAAGCCCATTGGTGTATTTTCTCCCCTTCCTCTTGGCACACAGCAAATAAGGAATGGCAAACTATGCCTGTATTTTTCATGTTTTGTGTGTCAACTTGACATAAGTTGGAGTTATCATAGAGAAAGAAGACCCCCTTGAGAAAATGTCTCTGAGATCCAGCTGTCAGGCATTTTTTTAATTAGTGATAAAAGTAGAAGGGCCCAGCCCATTGTGGGTGGTACAATCCCTGGGCTGTTAGTTTTGGATTCTCTAAGAAAGCAAGGTGAGCAATCCAGGGGAAGCAAGCCAGTAAGCAGCATTCCTCCATAGCTTCTGCATCCACTCCTGCTTCCAAGCTCCTATCTTGTATGAGTTACTGTTCTGACTTACTTTAGTGATGAACAGCAATTTGGAAGTATAAGCTACATAAACCTTTTCCTTCCCAATATTCTTCTTGGTGATGATGTTTTGTGCAGGAATAGAAACCCCAAGACAATAGGTATATGGCAACTTCATTTTAATTTCCATAATATGATCACTTTGAGAGGCAGTACTGGGAATGAACTCAATATTATCTCACCTAAACTGTCCTTGAACTTTACTACTGAACTATCTCCCTAGCCTGCTTCTGTTTTGTTTTTGTTGTTTCATTTTTTTGAGACAGGGTTTACTGAAAATTTGCAGGCTGGCCTGGAGCTGAATGTTGCTTAAAGAGGCCTTGAATATGCTGGTTTCCAAGTCAACCTTTCAAATTGTTTGGGAAACAGCTCTTGTCATCGGATCCATCTATGATGAAGGAAATTAGAATTTTCCTGATTGGATAGATGAGCAAAAGCTCATATATTTTTACCTCTACAAGCTTCAAGGCATTCTCTTTGGAGGTTTTAGGAGACTTCACTCACTAATTGATACTTCTGAAAGTCAGAGTGATCCAAGGTTACTGTCATGTGGCTTACAGTAATAGATAAAGCTATATGGGGTTGGAAGTACATACTATGCTGTAGATAGAAGCTGAATTTAGATTGGCAACATCAGATCAATCTCTTGGAGGAGGAGAAAGATATCCTGTGTGGTATTGTTAGTCGGGTGTGTAGGGTGATGACAGACACAGGCACTGAGTGATTTTGAATTCCCCAGTGATGCCTGTAAGACATAAACAATCACAAGTCCATCCCTTCAACTTGACACAAAACACAGCATTTAAGCCATAACATTCCACCATAGCCCCAAAATCTCAAACTCATGTATTAATGCAAAAGCCCCACTTTGTTGCCTTTGAGGGAATCACAATTCATTTTAAAGCATTCTGCACTGGCATGGATACATGATTTTCAAGGAATGGCACTGTTTTGGAGGCTGTGGAGTCTTTTGGAGGTAGAACTCAGCTTGAAGAAGTTTGTCTCTTGAGATGTGTCTTTGAGATCCCTTTTTCACCTCCTTCTGCCCTTTGTGGACCACAAAGGAAGAAACTTTTCCATCACTGTCCTCCTGTTATGATATTTGGCTGAAATGACAGAACCAAGAAACCAGAGCCTGTGAATCAAATCAAATTTGTCTTCATTTCTCCTCCTCCTTCTTCTCTGCCTCCTCTTCTTCCTCTTCCTATCTGATCCTCTGTTTCCCTTCCCTTTCTTCTTCTCTTTCCCTTTCTCTTTCTTCT
>JADRCC010554076.1:0-10937 GCA_019843855.1 Hylomyscus alleni
GGGTGCCAGCTCTTACAGATAGTAACTAAGTTACTTTATTATTATTTCAGATGTGCTTACGAAGGAAAGAGTTAGCATTTTCTAGTTGAGAAGGAGCTTGTCTTGTCTATCCTCATTCCCTGTAGTTCTCTGAACACTGTTCTTCAAAGAAGTTCCAGTGATGATGAAATCTGAATCATCTTCAGCAAACCAGATGGTCGTTTCGCAGAGGCTAAATATGTTAGGAGTTTATGAATGGTATGGACATGAATACCAAGCCAGTCTTGTTCAGCTGCAGGTGAATCCCCTCGAGTAGAACATTAAAAATGTTTCTAGCTGGACATACTTGCACATGCCTCTAATGCCAGTGCTCAGGAGGCAGAGGAAGTTGAATCTCTGTGAGTTCAAGACCAGCCTGGTCTCTGCATAGTGTGTTCCAGGACAACCAGAAGTACACAATGAGACCCTGTCTTGAAAAATGAAAACAAAGCAAAAACAAACAAACAAAAGAATGTCCTCAACACTTCCTACCACTCTAGGACTGCCACTCACAGAGGTGGTGTGTTGCTGTATAACCACGGAAAGAACTTGATGTTAGGGAATGTGTGGAAACAACAGAATGTCCCTGGCACATTGTTCTCAGGGACCTTGGACCTGGTGCATACCCTCATGGACTATGAATGCACATGCCGCCACCCACAGCACATGAAACACTTGTGTATATGGATCATATGTGTGGGTCATGTAGAGATACATATGTATGTCACACTACTTACATGAATGGGCTCCTTGTGCATATAGCACAGAAGAAAAACACACTGCGGTCTCCCTGAAGTTAATATTTTTTACTATCTGTACTAAAGGAGTAGAGATAAAATATATCTGCATAAAGGAATGTCTTAGAGGTAGAGTTCTGAGACTGAGACCTAGCACCTTCAGCCTCCCGCGTGACTTATGCCTCCTATGTGGGTTACTGGGGCATCATCGAAGGCTCCTCCCAGTCTGTAGAGTTCTTTGTGGACTCTACAGAATACCAGGATCAACTCTGAGATGAGTTCATCACCCCATTCTCCTCTCCTTAATTCTATTCCTGCTTGGTCCCTCGATTCTCCTGCATGCCCCAGGGCTTTCAAGTACTTAGAATCAATATATCTTTTCCTTCTGTGCCCACTGCCTGTCAGGATATAAGGCATTAGGAAGATGAAAAGAAAAAAACATGGCCACCTTTATTATCATTGTAACTTTGGAAACATAGTTAAGTATACTTCCTGCCTACCTCGCAGATGAAGGTCTTCCACAGCCTTGTTAAGAGGCTACATTAGATCTACAGCTTGGCTAGGGGCATGGCAGAAGCTGATGACTACTCTAAGTCCAGGATAAAAGAAGAAAGCTGTGTGGCCTCCATATTTTACTTAGGGAAACTTCAGTGAGACAGTCAAAAGAAAACCTGTTGGTCAGAGAGGGTGAAGTGACGATACCCACAATTTTCTAGAGCGCAAATCTGAGAAACGTCAAAGGTGTGTGCCCACTGTGTCTGCTGGGGAACATGAGGCCTTTGGAAACAATACCTTTTGGATGCCACTAAAGCCCTAAGTGATTTGTCATGTTAGAGTTACTGTCATGTGGTGTGTCTGATCATCTCCTGGGTAGACCTGCAAATTCAGCTCTGAGCACTGAGGAGCTTACAGTGTGGGAATCACGTGCCAGATGACAAGGGCACAGTGGATAGGCCAGTGTCACCCCGTGATGATGGGAGCATAAAGGGAATGTGTCTTGAGAGCAAATTTGTAACCTAAACCAAGCACAAAAATATGCATGGCTTTTGACTTCTTTTATTAGTAGTAACAGAGTCTAAAGCAATGATCATAGAGGAAGTCACGGTTTTATGCATGAGATTGACATCTGTGGCAGAATGCGAGCACATAGAATATTAACACGGTAGTATCGAGCAATATAGACATATATAGACATGACTAAATGAGTCATAGAACTGAATACTAACTAAGAATTTGGAAATCTGCCGATACATCATTTCTGTAATCTCGGACACCTTTTATTTTATGTTACATTAAAGAGTTGAAGCATACAGCTTCAGTAAGCAAGAAATCTGGCCTTTGTGAACAAGATGGACATCTTGACAAAACAGGTTTGGAAACAAATTTTAAAAGAGGAATGTGAAGTAGGTGAAGTAGGTGAGCACCACCCTCTGCACAAAAGGCTTCTTCCTGGGCAGGGAAGTTGGGGCAGTTTTCAGATTCCTTTTATATTGTTTTCTTTTTCCACCTAAATTCTTTGAACACACTTTTGTTCATCAAAAGAATCACAGCTATTTTGTTATTTGTCTATAAACAAAAAAAAATCACTTATCTAGGCTTAGTGAATACATTGAGAGTAAAGATAGCATCTGTGAGCATATCACAGTGGTGCTGTGTAACAAACTTGAAACTGTGTCAGAGTGTGGTAGACTGTCAGTTGGCTGGGGAAGCCCTCTTCCACATGTCTTTCTTCTTGGAATAAATGCAATAGATAGCAAGCATATACGCTTGTCCGGATAGCAGACAAGAGAGTGGTGTTAAGTCCATAAGGCTGCAAGACCTTTGCTGGGTGCAAAATGCAGGTATCCAGTTCACATTGAATCAGAAGAAACAAAGGGTCAAGTCCAAAATCCAGGGAGGAACCCTAAAGGGCACATATGCCATAGGGGATAGAATTCCAAGAGATTTTGTTTGTTTGTTTGTTTGTTTTGGCTTTGGCAAACCAGAATACCAATGTCAATTGAGAAGCAGAAATAAAATATTTTCCCTGAGTCTTTTTTTTTTTTTAAAGATTCTTCCTGACAGACATACAGTCTGCTTCTGTTGGGTCCAGAAGGAAGAGATCCTTACCATATTAAATGTCTGCTTTTGTCTCTTTAGATACTGGCCAACGTGATCATTTTCATCTGTGGGAACTTGGCGGGAGCCTACCATAAGCACCTCATGGAACTCGCCCTGCAGCAAACCTATCGGGACACATGTAATTGCATCAAGTCCCGGATCAAGCTGGAATTTGAAAAACGGCAGCAGGTAAAATGTGTTTTTAATCCTATATCTGTACTATCTTGGGCATTTCTAGGATGCCAGCTATTAATTAACATTAGTGGCAAGCATCCGTCTTGGTATAAACAGGACTGTGACGTCATGGCAGTGTGGCAGCAGCTATTTTCCACTCTGTTGATCATGAACATCCTCCTGAATCACTTTAGCATCAGGAAGGAGTTTCATTAGGAGCTGGTGGCTGCCGTTGTCTGCGACTGCCCTATGATTATCCACAGAAAGGTACATGGGGAACTACATTCACTGCATTGAAGCAATGCAAAGCATGGCTGATAGAGACATTGAGAGGTGTGTGCAGGCAAAGCATTCAGTGTCCTCCAGAGTAGGAAAAAGAAAACCACATAAAACAAACACACTGGAGGAAAAACTCACCCACGGTCTTGCAATGGTCATCCCTTATCTTAGGTGGTGGCATGATGCTGTGTGCGTGGCTTCTCTCACTGCTGTGAGAAAAATTTTGACATAGGCAACTTAAGGAAGGATGAGTTTATTTATCACTCAGAGGTTAAAGGCTTTGTCTGTTATGGCAGGGAAGTCTGGTAGCAGGAATGTGAGGCAGCTGCTTACACTGTGCCCACAGACTGGAAGCAGAGAGAGAGATGGATGCTGATGCTTAGTTCGCTTTTTTCTTTTTATTCCTTCTGGGGCCCAAGTCCACAGCGTGGTCCCACCAACATTCGAACTAGTTCTTCCATTGTCAGTTACCTTACTGGAAAACTCTGCATAGACACACCCAGATGCCAATTTCTATGCTGATTCTATGTCCTGTCCAAGTGGACAGTGGAGATTCATCATCACAAGGACCACGTGACACAGAGAGTGACAATCGCTGTACCTGGCTGTGAGTTCTTCCTCTGTGCGACCAGCCACCATGTTATCTATGGATTGTAGTCCAAATATAGATACTGTATTAAGTCGTATTACATTAGCATCTTCTATAAATATCATCAAAATGTACTTTTGGTGGTGGGAGAGAAGATTATCACTTAAGTGTTGGCACTGGATTTCTTTTTGCCTATACATTTGAGAGTAATAATCAGGATTTTTTTTTTCAAAATGCTTCATCAGTTTATCCATTTAGCAGATATTAGTTGAACAGCATTTGTGCTGGGCATGGTTCTAGGTATCTGAGTGTCTAGGTGAGAACATCAGGTTCTCACTGCTATATTGGCAAATCTTGTAAAAATTTTTAAATATTTTTTTTACCTCCAATTCAACTAATGTTAAATCCATTTGTCTATGGGTATGTCAATCCTGGTTATTATACCTGGGTCTCATGAGGAAATCCTTCAGCTTTGTCTGAAGGCTTGTCTCTATCGAAAGAATTCAGATGGAATATATCATAGCATACAAAGACAGAGTTTATTACAGAGTAAACTGGACACCTCTCAAGGGGTGAGAGTGTCCAGTGGCTAAAGGGACCACTGCAGAGCAGAGCAGTCTTCCAGTGGGAATGTGAAATCAGAGAGAGGAGAGCACCGTGCTGACCTCCATTGGGGGTGGGCTTTACGCTGTCCCCTCTAACATCTCTACAACAGGCAGCCCTTACAGATCAGTGTTTTCCTGCATAGGTGAATGACAGTCCATCTAGATTGGGTCTTTGGGAGGGACAATGAAACGTTCTTTTCTCTTACCAGAAAGCATCCATCTAGCAAGTAAATTTTACAGGCTTCAGGGAAATTCAGAATATCAGAACCAGAGAGAGAGACTCAGATCCCCCCACCTTTCCTTCTTTCCTTATTTGTTTGCCTATTTATTTTTATTTATTTATTCTGTCCTTCCTTGCTTATTCCCCCCTCCCCTTTCTTTCTTCAGTAATCAGAGTCCTGCTGTCTCCATTCCTAGTTCTACAAGCTGATGATTATGAAGAAGGGGGTCCATTCCCAACAACCTTCAAGCCTGCTAATAGCTAACTTAGCTATCTACTAAACATATCAAAACCATAGACAATTGTTTACTTGCGTAGCTATTCAGTTTTTCTTTATATACTTGTGCCCAGTCATGTTTAATTTCTGCGTTCTAAAAGATTCCACAATGTCAGTAGACATCCCTCCACGTTCATAGTTGGTTCCACTCTAACATGGTGTTTTGTTTTGAGGTTTCCTAGGGAGACAAAAACAAAAAACAAATAAACAAAAAACAGGTATTCATACAGACAGATCACAAATAAACCAAGCAAATAATTCCATTCAATTTCAGACTCATGGATGGGTGAATTTATTGGTGCTCTTTTCGGGAACACGGATGACTCAAAAGCCTCTGCATCACTGAGAAGCTTACCCAGAATGCCTTTCAGGTCATGAAAGGTGCCTCACTGGACTACTACCAGATTCAGCTTTACACCTCTTACATAATTTAGCACCACCCATGCAGTTAGGAGGTCAAGAAGGAGTCCTTACGGTCTAATCACCCCTCTCACATTAGAAGAATTAACAAGTCCATTGCTGCATGCCTGGATGTCACTATACAGTAATGGTTGTTTCATTGCAATAACTGCAGAGCTGATCAATATATCTGAGAGGTTACCACGGTATCCCTGTATGTCCAGTGGTTGTGTCTACAGCTGCCTAGTCTAACATTCAAATGCTTTAGAATAGACAGATTTTCTTGAAAAGAAAACAGAGCAAGATGGCTTGGGTATTAAGAACACTTGCTGCTCTTACAAAGACCTAAGTTCAGTTCCCAGTCTATGTAGGACAGCTCACAACTACCTGGAAGTAACTCCAGCATGATGGTGCTGACGCCCTCTTCAGGCTTCCATGGATAACCACATCATGTTGACAAAGCCCCAACAAACATATACATAAACACATAATTAAAACACCAAAGGCTGGAGACTCATCAGGTTTGTCCAGATAGAAACAGTTAACTTTATTTCTCATAACCTCCCGACTCTATTTCAAAATAGCATGAAAGTTACAGGAAACTGAATTCCAAGTAGGCAGATTACAGAACCTAATGTTTATAGTCACAGCTTTGACAAAAGCAGTGATTCAGGCTACTGACATCATCAACACATCATATTTCCTTGGCATGGTCCAGAGCTTGGGAAGAACATAGCATTCTTGTCTCTCTGAGCCAAGAAGTCTAAGTGCTCTGACAGTCTATGTGATCACAGCCACCACACCCAGCTCCTGGGTCATGGGTCCCCAGGGGCCAGAGACTATGTGACCTTCTTGGGAGGTAGCAGAATGGGATGGATTCACTAGAAATTTCATAAGAGAAGGCAGAGATCCTTTCTAGAATCAAGAGGAAAAATGCAGGGAGCAGAAACATCTGTTAAGGATGTTTAAAGAAAATAGTTTGGTCCATCAATTGTTAATGGGCTAAAAAGCTGGGAGTCCATCTCCAGAGACTGACTCCTGGAATATACTTTTCCTGTTAGGAATTCAGAAAATGTTTTTTTCTAGAATGAGAATACGTGGGTTTTGTTTTTCAGAACAGATTATTAAATAAGACAAAGAAATCGTCTTGCTTAAAATAGAATTCAATCTGCTTAAAATAGAGCTATGGAGATGGCTCAGTGGGTAAAAATACTTGCCATTCAGACATGGGGACCTGAGTATGAATTCCTACAAGACAGACAGACAGAACAAGAATCATTACTCTTAGTGCTTGTATGGGAAGGTGGGAGGCAGAGTAACAGCTAAAAGCAATAAATACACCCTCTCTCAGACAAGGTAGAAGGTTGGTTCTGGCCCCTGGGTTGTCCTCTTCCCTTCATACTTTGCTGTGGTCCACATGTGCGTGATTACATTCACGTACAGGAATCTAAATATTCATGCACACACATGCAGAGAGAGAGAGAGAGAGAGAGAGAGAGAGAGAGAGAGAGAGAGAGAGGATGGGGAAGAGCCAGCCCAAGAGTTAATCCCAGAGACCCCAAGACCCACATGATGCCACAATCCAATCTGAGGTCTTAGGTTCCACGTTCCCATTGTTGGGCTGTGCATCTCATTTACTGTCATCTGGATCCAGTAACTTCATTGATTTACACAGTCACTATAGTAAGCAGTAATATCCTTTTAAGTCCTTTATCCAAGAAGATTCATGCTGTCTAGCTAGGAAATTATTTTTGCTGTCATTACTTAGACAATAAATACTGCAGCCTAACATCACATGACAGATGCCTCAACATAAGCTGATATCCCCACAAGTCTGAAAGATCATAATCTTGATTAGCTTCACGAATTCATCTCCTCATACCTAAGAGAGGAAAGCAGAGGGTGGGTCCCCAGAAGACAACCCTCTTCAACCTGGAAGAGATCTATAAACAACTGTTCCTCCCAGGGTATGTATAAAGAATCACCCAATTCTAGAAACATTTGGTTCAAGTTCTCTGATTCTCTCCCTAGATACAAATGAGAAGTCCTTTGAGACATTACTATTAATACAGGAATAAAGCATCTATTGGTACTATAATGTTTTGAGGAAAAAGGAAATAAAAGTTTTTGACAGGAGTGTTTTTGGAGATGCGTTTTTTGGTGTATTTGGTTTTTTGTGTATTTTTTGTTGTTTTGGGTTTTTTGTTTTTGGTTTTGCCTTAAACATACTTTTATGTAAAAGCAGCCATAGTCATTATTTTTTATTAGGTAAGAATTCAGGTGAGGCATTAGAGCCAAGGCTGCCTTTAGGGGCTAAAGAGTTCACCTCTGCATTTTGACAGTTGTGTGCTGCTTCAGCTTCTACAGGAAAAGCCACAGTTACACTTGATAATCTATCTCATGTAGAACAGATGCTTCTCTGTCAGACCTGGGAACAGCTTCTCTCTGGAGTATTTAATTGACTCTCAGGAATTGTTGAGAGCTAGCTAGAGAGCAAAACAAGAACCCTTTCTCTTAACTGCTGTAACAATTGAAACTGATGCTGCCTCTATGAGAGTAAACATTGATTTCTTCTTCAGGGTAGAGAGATAAGCCCACTGGGCATCCCTGTAATCCCAGTAGTTTGGAAGGTGAATCAAAAGGATTGCCATAAGTTCAAAGACAGCTTGGGCAACATAGCAAAGTCAGGAGAGGTTCAGCTAGAGAGTGAGATCCTGCTCATGCAAGGAATAAGGAGAGAGAATGAGAGAAGAGTGGGGCTAGAAAAGAGAGAAAATAAATCCTCATTAGTTCATATATTGTCATTATTTTAAGGACATTACAAGTTGTCTTAGTCAGGGTTTCTATTACTGCACAAACATGACCAAGAAGCAATTTGGGAAGGAAAAGGGTTTATTCAGATTACACTTGCACCTTGCTGTTGATTACCAAAGGAAGTCAGGACTGGAACTTAAGCAGGTTAGGAAGCAGGAGATGATGCAGAGGCCATGGAGGGATGTTTCTTACTGGCTTGCTTCCCCTGGCTTGCCCAGCTTGTTTTCTTATAGAACCCAAGACCAGCTTCCTGATATGACTTTGGTCCTACTGTCTCTCCTTCTGATGACACCTCCAATGACATTGGCTCCGCCTAGTTAACCAAGCATACTCCTCCTGAATTTAACAAAACCTAAAAATATGCCCAGTTGCTGGCAGTGTAGCTCTTTTAATATGAAACCCTTGGTTTGAGCTCTATCATTGCACAAAACAAAGTGTACTACTGACACACACTTGTCATCCCAGCACTTGGAATGAGGAAGCCAGGAAATCTAGTGTTCAAGGTCGCATTCAGCTACATAGTTCTAGGCCAGCCTGAAGCACATGAGACCCTGCTTCAAAAACACAGAGAAAAGTTCTCATTTAATATAGAAGGTAATACATCCCATGGATTTGGACGGTGATGTTTTTGTGGAATCTTACCACTTTTTCTGTTTATTCCCATAACAACTCTACACACAACTAGCCCTTTCCCTGCAAAATTAGAAGCTGTCCAAGTTAAGTAACAAAAATTCACACTGTTTGTAAGTAAGTACGGTTTCTAGGGCCTCTGTCTCTTGTGCTGGCTCTGCGTGGGTTTCCTGGAGCAATCCCTGAGAGTGTGTTAACAGAAGAGGTTCCTTATCATGAAGGAATTCTAGATGAAAGTCATAACTGATCACCTGTAAGCATTAAATTTGCCCTTAAAGCTGCCCAGAAGTGGCACTGTCCTTACACTGCTGTAAAATAGCGCTGGGTAACAAACGTAAGCAGCCACCCTGGCCAGTGTTCATGTGACCATTGATGAATGGCGGCGTGCAATGACATCTATGCCATTGTATGAGAAGTTTAATACAATGCATTGTATGATAAGTTTAAGCAACACAACCTTGATGGTTTATCAAGACAAAAAAAATTAACCAAGAATTCTATTCCTGGTTAAGAGCAGTAGCTGTTCTTCCAAAGGACCAGGGTTCGATTGTCAGCAACCCTATGGAAGTTCACGACCACAGATAATTCCAGGTTCAGGGATCCAACACCTTCTTTCAGTCTCCATGGCAGAGCACGCATGTGGCCCAAACACATACATGAAGACAAAACACCCGTGCACATAAAATAAGACCCATCTCTCCGTAGTCAAGCTTGCTTTTTATCAGCCCAATGACCATGTGGGAGACGAGGAGGATACACTGATGAGAAGAATCGTTGTTCCCTCCAAGGCTCTTTCTCAGCATTGGCAGTTAGAAGCCAAGATGGCAGCTCAGTAGTAGTCACCCTCCTCATAAAGCCAGGTTGGACACAGGAAAACAGGAAGAGTTGGAGCCGGTGAGTCTTTCACCCCACTGCAGCTCCTGGAGAACTGAAGTAGCAAATTTTCTTACAAAATCGACTTCAGGAACTTGATCATATGGTACCCCCAGCAGAGACAGCAGACCATGAGAAGCCTGAGTCAGTTTGCTCCATGTTTATAGTTTGGCTCAGATATGCCTGTTCTGCTCAACTCCTGCATCCTCAGAAACTAGTAACTAAAGGCTCCCTGGTCCTGGCAACTGCTTGTGCTGTGTCTGCTTTAATAAGTGTCCACTGTTGTCTTTGGTGTCTCCTCCCTGACAAGGGCATCTAACATCTATCCTTTCTGTCACAGAGTTTCACTTATTTATTGCTTGAGACATGAGTATGTCTTTTGATCAAATTGACATCCCACTATGCTCAGATTCCTCCTATAGTCTTCCACCAAGATTTCCTTCCAACTGCATTTATTCTGTTTCTAAGCCCATGGAGTCCACTTAATGTTGCCTGTATGCACTTGACTGCAGGACCATCTACTGGAGTATGTGAAGCCTATAAGGAGGTCACATTTGCAGACATGTGACGGGCTCTACCCCAGAAGCCATCAGTTCCTAATAGCTTCTCAGTGTTGAGATTTAGTCACTCTCCCACCCCTGCTAGGATTTTGGCTTCCTCCATCTTGTGCAGGTCTTGTGCATGTAGCCATAGCTCCCTGAGTTCCTCTGTGCCATGGCCCTCACATATCAAGAAAACACTTTTGCAGACGTCTTCCATCACCTCTGGCTCTTACAGACGTTTTGCCTTCTCTCTCCTGCCTTGATCTCTGAGCCTCGGGAGGGATGAGCACTCTGCAGTCTCTTATTCTCTGCTATGAGCAGTTCTGTGACTGTGCTGCAAACAGAAGCTTCTCTTAGTAGAACAATAGTTTGGGGAATGACCAACTGCTTTCTGGTTGCATTTAAATATCTGCTTTACAACACAGAACTCATGCCTCATGCTATTAAGGAGTCGAAGAACTTACAACTGCCTAGGTCATCAGCTCTAGAGGAGAAACCAGTACTCATATTCCACTCAATGGGCATAGAATTAAACGGCTTCCTAAGTCCTTACTACTCTACCCAAGGGCCAGTGTACCTCTCATTCCTAATCAGAGGAGCTTCCAGTGTGTAGTCTTTGTGCTACTGTTTCCCCTTCAGAAATGATCATAATACACCTTTCTCTTTGGAATGTCTCCTTC
>JADRCC010554084.1:0-16015 GCA_019843855.1 Hylomyscus alleni
AAAAAAAAAAAACAAAAAAACAAAAACAAAACAGAAAAAACTATATGAAAGCGATCATCATCACTCTTCAGGTTACAGGAAGGCAAATGGCATCAAACTTGGGATGACAAACAATTTCGACTTAGTACCAAGACTCTCACCCCAAGTTTCCTCTCTGTTGTGTCCTCTCAAAATAATTGAAGGTAAATTAGCTCAATTTTTCCATTTACCAACTCATTTAATTCTTCCTATTTTGAATTTGAGGGTAGCAAACCTTCAAAATTTAGTTGGTAGAGAGCTGGGAGCCTACAGATAAAACCATGAAAAAGTTACTGAGTATACTTTTTTTTTCCAAATAATTTTAGCAAATTGAAGTGAATGGGTCAAAGCTAACTGTGTGAAGATTTGCCACCTAACTTGGAAGGAGCTTAGGAAGTTGGCTCCAAAGAACCCTGTCATTTTCATGTTCGTGTGCCTTTAAGAGAACTAGTCAGGCAAACTCAAAGCAACAAGGATGCTAATTAACTCTGATTAGAGAATTTACTTCCAGAACTTTGTAGAGGTTTAGATAATTATAATGTTGTAGAGAACAAATTACTTATTATCTCTTTGAGCCATTCTCACTTGGCCAAGAGCCCTTTGATCATGGGGACAGACACACATAGGCGATTGGGTATTAGTTTTACATATGAAAGTCTTGAGTTCCTTTAATCCTTTCAGGACAGCAAGATTTATCAGTGGAAAACAGATCTGAACTCTCCTGACCTCCCCTCAACACAGAGATCCTTAATTCGGGTATAACGACAGGCTGGAAAGAACAAATGCTTTTAACTAACATCAACACGCTCTGGCAGTCTTTGTAATTAATCAGGGCAGAAAATTCGCAGACAAGAGAGTAACATAGGCTGTTGCAAGTCATATTCCTGTGGACTCAGCAATAGCATACACGTTTTCTTCACTCCACTTGGCGTTTGAAAAGCACCATCATTTGAAAATGACAACTGCGATTGTTGGAAATCACTGGAAACTTGCTCACCCTTTGAAGACCCAACGCTTATTGTCACAAGCCAGAAATAGTAATGTGCTTGGGTTTCTGTTGGCTGTCCTGAATCATTCCACTCCTAGAAACCACAAAGTCTGGCCATCCCACGGTGGCAGAACCTGTCCGCATTAAATCTATGTATTATTTTATAACAAGGGAGTATAAAATCGTGGATATAGGTTGAAAGTGAGAGCCTGAGAGCTGAACTGTAAGGGTGAATAGTTTTATGAATGCAGCACAGAGGAGGTGACCTCATAGTCCCTGCATGTGAGACAAAACCTCCCATTGTAGCGGGAGTCCATCAGGGTCTTATTGGTAGAAGAGTCTGGGTACTTTCATAATTTTGTCAGGAATGGGTAAATGCATTAAAAGCAACATCTTAAAAAAATGAAAAGTGACTAGCACGCTAAGATGATTGGAAACAGGTAAGAATAAATCTCATATTGGTAACAGGGAATTTGTTTTTAAATACCTTGGGTTACACGAAATGGGAAAGATGATGAGGATCCATGGTGAGGCAATAGCTGAGAGGAGTTCGGATGCTGAACGAGGGGAAGCGATTCAACCACTCTGAGCCCCCTGACTCTTTCTTCCTTTGTAAAACACCATTTATGGATCCAAAAGCCTGCCCCGCAGGTTTATTTAGGGATTATATGAAATTGTTCTCATAAAGAGCCAGACTACGGCAGGGACTTAATACATGCTGGAGGCTGTGAAGTTATTTTACAACTGGAGGAAGCACACAGATGTGAGACGAAGAAAGAGGAGGTGAGCTGGGAATTCTCAGAGGTGGCTGTCATGAAGGGAAACGTCTCTAAAACGGTTCTATAGAAAGTGGTGATGTTTAAGACATTTAAGATATGTGGAAGCATTGTTGGATATAGCTGGACCAGCTAGAGGCTTCATACGACAAGGGAAAACGTTGGGAGAAAGGGCTGCTTTAGGTAGCCGCTTGTTTTCCATGACAAAAGAAAGTATTTTGAGACTTAAATGTGGACAGCAATACTTATACTGGTCCATCTTGTCTAAAAGAAAGTGATCGTGAAAATACGGCTGCTCAGTTGCTGTGTCACACATCATGTGATGTGTTAGGACGTCACGTGATGTGTTAGGTTAGTAGAGTTCCATGCGTCGGGTTCTGACAAAGCCTGAGCCCCATGTAGAGAACATAGAGAAAGAACATCAATGTCTGCTCCAGTGTGGCCATTTGGATTTCTGTATTCGGGAGAACTGCATACAGATGAAGAAATACAGCCCAGGAAAAGTCTGACTTGATGGGATAATGAATCAGGTCACAATAGAATCAGATCAGACTTGCATCTAGCAGCAGCATGACCTGTAGGGATTACAGCTCACCATGTAGGAGCGGCACAAAAATCAGGTGAGGATGCTGATAGTCATCCCGGTACCTGGACCACGGTGATGAGGGGCATTCAAGAACATGGACCATAGTAATGAGGGACATCCAGGTTCCTGGACCACAGTGACAAAGGTTTAACAATCTAATGTAAGAGTATAAAGGAAACTTAGAATAGGGCAAAGCTTCACACCATGACTAAAGGAATGCTTACTAGCATGGATGAGGTCATCTAACCCTGCTGTTTACCATGTGCGAAGTATTCTGCATTCATCTAAAATACGGGGATATTAAGTAAGGGACTCAGAGTTGTACTATAGAGAACATAGACTCCATAATCCCTTATCCAAGCTCTCAAAGAATTGCAGAACTTGGAGCACTTTGTGGACTGTTTGCTTGTTTGTTTGTTTGTTGTTTCTGGTTAGTGATGAAATAACTAGAAACTGGGTAGAAAGATCTATGCAATTATTTTGCAGATCTGGAAAAAAAAAATCCCAAATCCTCAACATTTCTGATTCCAAATATTTTGAATAAGAGATACTTAACCTATAGTATGTGTTCTCATTGTTTTTCTTCTCCCCTCATCTGTGCTCTCCCTCCCTCTTTCTCCCATCTGCTACCCCACTCATACCACTTTCTACTTGATAATTCTATGCTGCTCTCTCCTTTTCAGTTTACCAGGGCTAATCATAGCTAACATGTAAATGGCCCTTGTATGTCAACGTGTCTAGTCTCTGGGGTCTCTTAGTGAGGGACTCTTGAGATGGTCTGTCCTTTGACTTTGTGAAGGATTGGTCTCTGGGGACAGAATTTTTCTATACAGTAGACTTTGAAAGGAAGCTGTTATTAATTAGCCCCATGTATTCTTGGCTGGGGAAATGTTATAACCATTTATTTAGTAGAAAAACAAACATAAATCTCCAGATAGGCACTCAGTATTAATCAGACAAGTGGAATTTGAAGCCTTCTTCCCCATGTTTAGTCTTTGTTGCTGCGGGAGGCTGGGCAGCAGCAATTGTGGAAAGAGTATCACCTTTTGAGGGAAGCAGACACTGGTTTGAATAATAACGCCACTTGTGAGCTATGTGGCAGGGAGCTGTTAACCTTAAATTCTTGGGACAGTTTAATGTTTGGAAATGAAGCAATCAAGAGAGATATGACCTAGCCTCAAAGGAGTTCTCATTCTGGAATAAATGGAGATTTTTCAACCCCCCTGGTAAGGTCAAAATTCTATTTGGGGCTCCAACTAACCAGAAAATATGTGGTTGTTTGAATGGATTGACACCAGGAATCTGTTCTCATTTTTATTTCCTACTTTATTCTTTAGTAACTAGAGGAATACAAGGGAAAATCCTTGGCTAACTGCTTGGCTAGTTGGTCAATGGTTGGTGTTCTAGACATGCTTCAGAAATGTGTTCTAAACACAGTCCTGTTGCTGTGGCAAAATACAATAACCAAAGCCACTTAGAGGAGAAAGGAGTTTGTTTTAGCTCATAATTACAGGTTCATCAGCATGGGGAATTCAAAGCAACAACTTAAAACAGCTAGCTTCACCATATCCATAGTCAAGGAAGTTAATGGATTAATGTTCACTCACCTGACTAAGTATGTCCTATTTGATTTTTTTTTTTTACTTACAATGGAATGGGTGTTCTCATATCAATTAACTTAATTAAGAGACTTTCCCAAAGACATGCCACAGATCAACCAAATATAGACATTTCCTCTTGGGGACTCTCTTCTCAGGTGATTGACCTCAGATGGATAGAACTAAAAATTCAAAAATTCTTCCCTGCTGGAGTCTAAAGATACTATTCATTTGTATTTTCAATGTATGGATACCTAGATGTGTTTAATATCTGTCAAGATTCATAGCTTGGTGGTACAGGCCTGTCACCCCTGCTATACACAGAGTCTGAGGCAAGATCACGAAGCCAAGGTCTACCTGGACTACTATCTTAGTGTTTCATTGCTGTAAAGAGGCACCATGACCATGGCAACTCTTACAAGTGAAAACATTTAATTGGGGTTGGCTTATAGTTCAAAGATTTAGTCCATTATTGTTATGGCAGGAAGCACGTGCAGGCAGATAGTGCTGTGTTATGGTAGCTGAGAGTTCTACATCTGGATCCATAGACAACAGGAAGAGAGAGAAACACACTAGCTCTGCCTTGAGCTTCTGGGACCTCAAAGCCCATCCCTTAGTGATGCACCTTGTTCAACAAGACCACAGCTTCTAATAGTGCCAACTCTCTACGGACATACAGGGGCCATTTTTATTAAAACCACCATAGCTACAAAATAAGTTCCAGGCTAGTCTGTGCAACTTAGCAAGACTCTGATTCAAAATAAGAAGGTGAAAGCCATAGCTCATAGTTTAGAATGATTTTCTAACATAGAGGAGGCCCTGGGTTCCATCTCCAGCACCATTTAAACAATAGCTGCTTAGTGGAAAAGGGTGGCCACAGGTTTTTATCTTCCTTTTTATTGAAATCCTATCTTTTCTTCCTATCTTTTTCTTGAAACATGTGATATTTAGTATCATCCTTTGCCTTGTGGGTAGAGTGGAACATTTATAGATCTGAGATATGTGGTGTTAGACTCAGGTCATCTTAGCCCTTAGATGTAAAAACCTCTTTGCAAAGGGCACACAGCAGAGCCTCATGGTAGCAGCCTGGCTCATGGAACAGTGCATGGAGTGGAGACCTGGGCCAATGGCTCTGGTATGATTTCATATATTTGGATATCATTCTCAGACTTTTTATGACCAAGTCTCTACACCATTCGGAATGACTTTCTATGAGAAATGAAATAATGTGTTAAAGTATAACAACACGCAAATGATGTTTCATTTCCCTCCCCCTTCCTTTCTATAATAGATGGGGTTCCCCAGAAGAACAGAACCAATAGAATAGTTGACTAGTTCAACAATAATGGTCTTTCCACTGGAGATTCCAAGAACCTGGTAGCTGTGCCGACCAAGAAGCTAGATGTCTCTGCAGCCCCAGACTGGCACCAAAGGCTGGAAGGATTTCAAGAATTGCTTGTCTTCAATTTACATTTGAAACCCAAAGATGCTGCATTCTCCTATCAGTGAAAGAATGCTGTGGTAGCAGAGTCATCAATGGCATAAATGAACTCGCCAATGAGAATGAATGCAAGTCAGCAAAAGTAAATGTTCCTTCTTGAACCTCCTTTTGTCTGGCTGCCACTGGAAAGCATTGTTCATGCTTTGGAAGAGTCTTCCCAGTATAGATAACCTACCCAAGAGAATCCCTTTACAGGTGTGCCTAGTAAGCCTACCTTCAGTTATGGTTAAGTTGATAGCCAAGATTAAACATGATAACCTAGGGTTTCCATTGCTGTGATGAAATACCATGGCCAAAGCAACTTGGGGAGGAAAGGGCTTATTGGGCTTACACTTCCATATCACTGTTCGTCTTCAAAGCAAGTCAGGACAGGACAAGAACCTAGAAGCAGGAGCTGATGCAGAGGTCATGGAGGGGTGCTACTTAGTCACTTGCTCCTCATGGCTTGCTCAGCCTGATTTCTTATAGAATTTAGGACCACTAGCCCAGGACTGTCCCCATCCACACTGGGTTGAGCCCTTCCACATCAATCACCAATTAAGAAAATGCCCTATAGACTTGCCTACAAGATCTTAATGGAGTCATTTCCTCATTTGAGGCTCCCTCCACTGATGACATAGCTTGTGTTAAGTTGACATAAAACTAGCCAACACAATGACCTCTTTATGCAGTTCTGTCCCTAACTCATTAACAGGGAAGGAAGAGCCAGTAGAAGTTGGCAGAGACCTGCTCCTGCATTCTGTCTTGGGGATGTTTGAGCGATCCTTGCAGTTTTCTTTAGTTTTTGCCTCTTGGTAGACAGTAGACAGAGAGAAGTAAGTACAGTAATGGACCAGGGCAAGACATAGTCTGAAGGACGTGCTGCCAGTGGTCAACATCCTCAAAATACCGCACCTTATGCTCCTCACCACTTCCCAATGTTGCTATAAGATTTTGAACCCATCAAAGGATTAATCCATTAATTAGGTCTAAGTCCTCCTGGTGTATGATTATACAAATGTCTGAAACAGACACGCCCTGAGATTTGCTTCTCAGGTCTTTCATTGTCTAATCAAGCTGACAATGAAATTAGCCATGAAGATTGTTTGCCAGAGTTGTTAGAGAGATAACCTTGCGGAAACAATACCAGATGACTAGTTTTCTTTGTGGGTTTAGGTACAGTGTGTCAGTCAAAGCCTTTGGCCTCGGAACTTGATGAAGAAAACTGATACTGCATAATGTAAGTTCTTCAAGTCTCACCATATAATGTGTGCATATTTCTTAACTTCTGATTCAGTTAAAACTCAGCGTAAAACTACTATCAAGCACTCTACTCAACTACCAGCGCAGTTGTGGATCAAGAGGTGCAGGACAAATAATTCTCAAAGGGAAGTACAGAATAATTTGAGATGTTTATCTTGGCCTAGCTAGGGGAAGGCTGAGAAATGCTGTGGAGATCAGCACTCCTTGCTTTAGAATCTGAGCTTGAATAGCTTTTGCACCACTCAAACCCAATATTCCGAAATAGAAGACTCTAATAGAATCAAAGGATTCAGTGACTCCGCCGCCGTCATCTCAGCACCCCATCCCTGACTGTCAGGGCTGCGTCAGTCCAAGCCTCTGGCTCTCAGGACAGCATCCAAGCTGTGTTGTCATCCTCCTGCATTCTTTAGCCTGCCCTCCATCACTCCCCAACCCCATGATTTCTCAGGTTAGTGTGTCAAAGCTGTTATCTAATAAATGATTTGCTACTTATGTGGTGACTTTAACACCTTACTCTTGTAGCAGGGAATGATGGCACAGACCTGTGATCATAGAAATGAAGTGGCTGGGACAGGACAGCAAGTTATAGGCCAGCATGGGCTATAAAAGGAGAACCTGTCTCAAAATAAAACAAAACAAAACAAAAGCAAAGAAAAACAAAACAAAACCAGACCAAACCAAACAAACAACAGCTGGATTTACAGAGGGCCAGGGAAATAAATGACATAGTGGGGAAAAGGCCCAAAGGATGTGCTTGTAAGGTATGAGGCACATAAAGTCACATCCTTAGCCTTCTGGGCTCTTCCTGCTTTCCACATCATCTCTCACATCTCTTCTTTGTACTCTCAGCTCCACCCACTAGAAACTTCCCAGTGGGTTCTTAGTGCTAGAACTCTGCACCTGTGTTAACTTTGTCTGGCTGCCTGCTTCTTCCAGATTATCCCCAGCTTACTCCAATTTATCCTTAATGATTTTCTCAATACATTTTTGGTTTAAAAGCTTTCTGGAGCCTTCCATATGGGATGAATATTTCTCCTCCAGGCTCTGTTAACACGCTGTTTCTACCACTGTGTAAAATTGATTCAACACACTTGAGGGAAATTGCTTATTTTTCTTTGTAAATCTCATGAATGGGGACTCTGTCCTCAGAACAGTACCCTGGGAATTTCTTATTGGGTAAGGCACTAGAAAATATCGTGTTATTTATATATCTCCAGAGTTTAGACTTCATAGCTGCGTGAACTTAGATACATTACTCAATGCCTCTAAATCTTCTTTTTGCTTGGGAAATAGAGATGGTAACGACTTATTGATGAGAGTACTGTGCAGAATACGAAGAGATCAATGACATCAGAAACAGCCACCTGTCACAAATATTGAAGACATGTTCGCATGAAGTGATCAACAACCACTGCTCACTTAAAGGTAGTCTATCTTATGGTCTATAAGGAGACAAAATAAGATCCTTAAAGACGAGTACTACAGAAGCTAAGCAATAGCCATGTGAAACATGAGTTTCTACCTACTGTACTTTGTATCTCTCGGTCACCTTGTACAGTATCAGTTACTACCCATATTCTGTACATGGGGAGCATTGCAGTAGTATGTGCCTATCCCAGGGCTACCAACATGGCAGACTAAGAATTTGAATCTGTTTCACTGGTTTACTGTTTTATATTCAAGTCATTGTACCTCCTCCTAAGTGCTTTTCCCTTTGCTAGTAAAACACACACACACACATACACACTTATAATTTCTATTTATCTCTATCTCTACATATATCTATATCTATCTATTCTACATCTATACCTAATCTATATATTCTATATCCATATCTAATCTACATCTATATCTAATCTATATCTATACCTATACCCATACCTATCTGATCTATAGCCAATCTATGTCTATATCTAATCAATACCTATACCTAATCTATATCTAAATCTATACCTATAGAGATAGATATTCTACGAAAAGTAACAGGATAGCTAGCACTAGCCCTGTAAACATTTATGCATTGAATGAACTGGAACTTTGTCTTGATTGTGTTCTACAGGTTCACAGGCAGGAACCTTGGGTGTAGGAGGCATGTTAAGAGTTGGGAGTAGAAGGAATACAGGCTTCCACTTCTTGCTTCATGTCGTAGCTAGTTGTACTGGAGAAGTTATTAGCCTCCCAGGCTTCGCTATCCACATCTGTGAAATGAGGCTATCAGATCCTATCTCATTCCTATGCTGCTTGTTTATAGGACATGGCACAGAGTGAGCATTCGAGCCACCATTGACAGATAATTCTCTTTGGTTATGTGCTTTGCTTTCTCCCTACAAAAAAAAAAAAAAAAAAAAAAAAAAAAAACAGAAACTCTGGGGCCTCTGTACTCCATCTCCCCCGCCCCCATTTCCACTCACCTTCGACAGATGAAATGGGAGTTTCTGGAGTTCACAATGACAGCCTTGACACCCCACGACTCTTCTACAGCATGGTGAGGGTTAATGTTTCACTTGGATAATGCTCCCTTACTGTTTCTTTCCTATATGCCCCTCTCCCTCACCATCTTCCCTCCAGTTATGGAGTAGAAACATTTTTTTGGGTTCAGTGCGGTAGGGTGGGACCCCTGTGAGAGAAAGGATGCTGAGCATATTTGGCTTCTCTGGGCTTCTACATCTCTTTAATCTTCTTGCAGATATTAGATATTTAACCGAGCAAGGTATCCTCTACATGGCAAAACCTTGGCTAAGAATTTTATGTGTCTCATTTATCCATGGCCTCCAAACAAGTGTTCATCAATAATTTTATGAAGCAAAATAGCATAACTATCTATATCATACAGTGAGTCAGAGAGGCTAAGAGACAAGGTGAAGGGAAGGAACTGTAGAGAAACACTCTCTAGATGTTTATCTGTGTACATACTTAACCGGGATCAAATGGATACGCAGTGTGTAGGAATGACATAGACCAAGCAGGGAGTGTGGGCAGCAGGAATTTGAGTTTTGAAGTACATCTCATTTTGGCTCCTGAAAATGTCCACTACATATGCTCACTTGTTCACCAGGTACATATTGAACTTCTATAGGCTCAGGTCCTGGGCTTCTTGATACAAGGGTAGCAAATACAGACTGTCTCCTTATCATTAACACACAAGTTGGATGTGAGCGATGAACTGTGCTATGCATATGCAAGGTACTACTGGGATGAATGGGAATGAAGGGAACTGTGTGGAAGAGCCTCAGAGAAGAGATGAAGAGATGCGTTTATGCACAGACCTTGAAGGACAAAGATGTAACCATACAGAGAGCCCATCTGTGGGGCAAGAAATGGAAGGCTGTGAAGCTAGAAAGATCTGGCTTTGAGAACAGGAAAGGAAGTCCTATGCCTGAGTGCTGTGCATAAGGGCAAGAATACAGATGAATAAGATGTTGCTGTTTTGAGACTCAAGTCTCTCTCTGTAGCTTCACCTTGCCTGGAACTCACAGCTGTGATTGCTCCTGCTACAGTTGCCCAAGGGCCCCGACTCCAGGTGTGTTGGGTCTGGCTTTAATTTCTGCTTTACTATGGTAGTTGCAGGATAATTTTCTCACAGGCTCCATGTTGTATCATTTGAATTTTATCCACACCCCCACCCACCAGCACACAGAGGTAATTCCCGCTGGAGTAGGGTGGACTCTTAGTTCAAGGTGATTGATGTTACAGAAGGAAGAAGAGAGGTCATGAAGATGGATTGGGGTGAAGAGACCATGTGAAGACACAAGCGGACGAGAGCTGAGTATGATGGAGTGGCCAAGAGGCTGGGATGGAGCCTGGTTCTGTCAACATCTTATTTTAGATGTCTAGCCTCCAGGATGGTAAGGGTTTCCATTTGTTTTAAGTCACCTACTCTTCTTTAGGGTGTTAGAGAAGGACTTAGGAAGCAACTGTGATAAATCAATTATTTCCATTTGTGATACATATATATATATATATATATATATATATATATATATCGCAATCCATATATCCAACACTGGTCACAATCTAGTCACTCTTCTGGGCTTTTGTGTTAGCTTTTTGGTTGTTGTGACAGGTCCTGAGAGAGAAAAAGTCAGGACCAAAGATTCACTTCGCCTCACAGATACAGAGATTTCTGTGTCTATCAGTTTGCTCGATTGCCTATGGTGAGGCAGGGGTATGTAATAGAGACTGCCCACTTTACCTCACAGCATCTAGAAAGCAGGGATGGGGGGATAAGAAGGATGAAGGGGCGAGACAAGATATATCCTTTGGTGTCATGTTACTAAGAAACCCCCCATTTAATTACATCCTATAGCCTAATGACACTATTGAATTAGGACTCCTCCATTAATGAATTCCTCCACTGAACCACTGAGCCAGAGTTCTCGTGATTCAGCCCCACTCAGAGCCCCACTTCTGAACGCTGCTGAACTGGGAATGAAGCCTTCGTTCACCATGTGAGCTTTTGAAGGAGAGCTAGTCCTTATACCTAACCCACAATGGGCCTCATGGTAATTTTTCTTCATGTACTGATCAGAAAGCATGTATCCTGTAGGAATGAAGCCGTGTTACCCTAGTCGCTGCATGAGTTGTGAGCAAGCTTGTATTTGCTGCCTGGCCTTAATGCCCAAACCAGAACCAGAGGAATCTGTGAGATCGCCTGTCAGTGCAAAGTATTCCCACAACCCAGGCTCGCTGGTGCCACAGCTCCCTTCATCGCAGAGAAACAACTGACCTGGATCAGGCCAGGGTCCAAGGGAAAAATGGACTCCCTAAGACTCCATCCTCTCTGTGGGGAGATTTAGATTACTCCAGCATGGAGTTCAGATAATTAAGGGGGGAAAAAAGCTAGTTTCCTTTGCTCCCAAGTACTTCATTGCTTGAACAAGTGTTCCTCATTAACTAAACGAGGGTATTTTCCCCCTTTCTTTGCTCCGAGTGGTAATTGCCTCTTCTTACTAACACAAAATTCTTTGCTTAAGGAACTGAAAGGGGATGTGTTTTGAGACTAGTGATGGATTCTCTGGTGGCAAAAGACAGATGGGCTCTCCCAAGAATGACTGTGATGGTCATGGGTTCAGTTCCACATGGACGTCCTGTGACCTGCAGAGGTGTGTTGCTTTCCTGAGAGCACTCTCAGTCACAGAGCTGCCGTCGGCTTTCAGTAACATGGGAAGATTCTCAGAAGGATCCACTGTTCTGAAGCCAAATAGTATCCCTCAAGTGTAGTGCCTTCTAGGGGTTAGTTGCTTCTCTTCTGGGGGAGAAGTTGACTTAGGCTTATGGATTTTAAGGGTGTATCCAGCTTTGCGCAGTGACAGTATCGTAGCCAATGAGGTTTATCCGAGGCGTGATTATTGCTAATTGAAAACTTAAGGGTGTATCCATCATGATGGGGAAGCCCTGGTGGTTGAAACTACTCTGTTTCTGGTGGTGGGAGCTTGACGCATAGCTTCCTCATACTTTGGACAATCAGATGGCAGAGAGAACAGGCTGGATGAAGGGCTGGGCTCTAACCTTCAGAGGCCTCTTCTGAGTGACTCATGCTACCAGGGAGACCCCACCGACTGCAAAAAAACAGAGCGCCAGCTGGGGACCAAGTGTTCAAACCAATGAACCAGTGGGGAAACGTTTAAAACGAAGCCACATCCTGAAGGATGATTGTGTGCACGCTCGTGAGATAGGCTTGATAGCTGTCCAAAATAGTTCCCAGGTAACACAGTCCCAAACCACACCAGGTGTCTGATCAAGCTTAGGGCACCATGTGGGGCATCTAGATCATGTGTGAGTGCCAGAAGACAGAGAGGAAGATATTTTTTTGTGTCTCTCTATCCATCCCCTACTTAAACAGGAAGCCTCCTGTGCAAGGGGATGAGGTTTGACTCAGCTTACAGGCTAAAAGTTGTCTCCTAAGGCTTTACAAATGTCAGAACAGCAGTAAAGGGCTTGATGGCTCCTGGTACAGGAAGCAACATGAACTCATGTTTGTGTCTGCTCCCCTTACCTTGTCACTCACAACATGGTACGAAGTGGCGGGTCTGTGGCAGATAAGGAAATATGGGCTTAAGAGATGAGAAATTTTTTTATAATGAACAGTAAGCCTGTCTACCCAATGCTCCAGAGAGAAACACTATGTTTTCTTTTTCCTAAATCATGTTATTTGCTTATTTTTTTTACCTTGGATTTAACTCTTCTTTTTCCATCACAATTACTTGTGTGTTAGAGGGTGCACGCATGTGCGGAGGTCACAGGACACCTGTGGGAGTCAGTGCTCTTCCTTTGCCATGTATGTACCAGAGATTGACAGACCTGATGGCAAGCATCCTCACTTTCCAAGGCATCTTGTCAGCTCTTATTAACATATAACATATATGTGTATGTATATATGTGTGTGTGTGTGTGTGTGTAGTTTAGCATGAAATTTCAGTATGTTCATATAGAAAGTGGATCAAATTCAAGTTCTCTTTACCCATCTCTCTTCTCCATTATATTCAGCTCAACATTTTTTATCATCATTTATTTATTTATTTATTTATTTATTTATTTATTTATTGAGACAGACTTTCACTATGTAGCCCTGGCTGGCCTGGAACTCACTATGTAGACCAGATTGGGCTCGAATGCACAGGGATCCATCTGCCTCTCTTCCTGAGCACTGGGATTAAAGGTATATTATGCCTGGCCAGATCAACATTTCTGAACTTTCACACATAAAAGATAGGGTATGGTAATAGTATTTCTGTAGCTGGAAAATTTCACTTAACATAATTTCCTCCAGTTCCACCCACTTTCTTAACAATGACAAGATCCCAGTTTTTAAATCACTGAACAAAATCCTACTGTATGTATGTTCTACAGTTTTCTTTATTTAAATCTGTTCACACAGTGATGAGCACCTATATTTTGATGCCTTATGTTTTAGATAAAGACATGCAGATACCACCCTGATTAGCAGGTTTCTCTTAAGTCTGGCTATATACTCAGAGGCTGGCACTGCCCGGAGTGGTAGATCTGTTTTGAGTTGGTTTTTATTTTTGCTGACTATTGTTCACAGTGGCTGTGTTAATTTACACTGCCACCATCAGTGTCATGACAGTCCTTTTTGGGAGGTGCTGTGTCTACCTTCTCAGTCTGTTTGCAATACATCCTCGAAAATAGACCACAGTACAAAAAAAAAATAATAATAATCCAAGCCTGTGCTCTCCAGATGCACAGAAATGTGGAAAGCTGTCTCAACAAAGCTACCGACGCCTGTTTCTTGTTAAAATTAAAGCAGTGGTAGTCAGTTAGAAGGCACTCTGTTACTTTTTTTCCCTTCTCCCTTTTCTCAGCTCTCTTCTGCTTTTAATTCAGAGGCGAGGATCTGGTAGACAGGACCCAGCCTTGGAACTTGGTCCAGCTCACACGTCTGGTATCATAGCCTTGGCCTACTTGGAATTTGTGTAGAAACATTGGGCAAATGACTTCCTATCCCTGGGCGTAAACATGCTCATTCCTTAAACAAGGATAGAACTACCTACAGCATGGAGGAACAATGAGTTTGGCGTGTATATCAGTTATGTCTTTCCCTGCTGTGACCAAGTATCTAAGGAGACACAACTTATGGCAGAAGAGGGTTATGGTAGCTCAAGCTTCAGGGAAGATAGGCCAGTATAGTGAGGGGTGGCACCATCCATGACAGCAAAAGCTTGTGGCAGGACTTGTTCACATACTGAAGGGCAGAGAGAGAGAAAACTTGGATGGAATAGTCCTGGCTATAACTCAGGGCTCACTCCCAGTGGTCTACTTCTGCCGGGTGTCACCTTTCAGGGTGTGACAACCTCCAGAAAGAATGTCACCATGGGGAATTCAAACATGAGCCTATGGGAAGCATTGCATATTCAAACCACGGCAGCATGTAACTGGTTTCAAGACTGGTGTCTGTGTTTAGAACTGCCATGTGATTGGTGGTCTTGCCTAGGTTGGTCAAGAGAAGAGCAGACATTTTAAGGATCCACATCTCTGTAGAGATGATGTCAGGGTAGAAGCTAGCCCAAAAGCAAGAGGCAGGTTTTGAGCAACGTTGCCCAGTTAGGATCTTGCTCGCCCAAACTTCCCCTTCAGGTTTCCTTAAGAAAGAGTTTCCCAATGGCCTGGTAGGCTGCCTAGGAGCAAGCCTATGCCTCCTGAGCCAGAGGAAGGCTGTCTCTTTGACTTTGCTATCGACTTTGCATCCTATGGCTTGTGTATATTCCTTTCTGCTTCCCACTCACACCTCCACTAATCCACTGTGCAACATCTTCCACCCTCCTCCGTCCTCCTTCCTGGACCACTTTTCTGCATCATCTTTACTTCCCAGGCCCTGTGTGTCAGGTTTTCTTCCATAGCTGCTGCCTTTTTGGTATGGGAAGCCATCACTCACAGTCATCACCTTCTCCTCTTCTGTTTTTTTTTCCCCCCCAGCACGTCTTTGTCTTCACGTCTCTGGGCCTTGGCCAGCTTTAGAGAAGCTTTGGAGAAAGACTTACTCTTTCAGGCTTCATGTTCAGAACAGGGCAAGCTGAATTCCTCCCCTAGGTCTCGATTCTGCTTTGTTTATTCCTATGACTTTAAAGTTCTCAGAAAGGGAGAACTTTACTAACCTTGGCTCCTGGAAGGGTCCAAAGTCAAAAGGAGCTGGAAGGCTGGAGAGCCAGGGGTCTGATTCCACCTGCTGTGATGAGTGGACCTGCCCCTTGTGTATAACATCTGTTTCCTTAGATTACATATTAATATCCAGGTCAGTAGCAGTTCTTGGAAAAAATTATGTAGCTCCTTGGGTTGCACTCTCTATTCTCATATTTGGCTATTGTGTGGTTTTGTATTTCTTTTATGATGACTTTTGAGTACTGGTAGTGATGGAGACAGAACATGTATTTCCACCCAAACAAAACTAAGTATCATTTATCTTGATTGTGCATCTGTCCATCCACCTAAATATCTCTTGTATCTATTCATTTATTTCTCTATCCATTTATCATTTCTTTATCTTGTTTGTCAGTCTATTTTATGTTGTAACAAAATATTTGAGGTTTTGTCTTTATAAAAAAAAAAGAGGCTCTTACAGTTTACAGTTCTGTAGCTCAAGGAACATGATGCCAAGGGTCAGAGTATAAATGCACTATGCCAAACCTGATGACTTGAGTTCAATCCTTGGGATCCACATGGCAGAAGGAGAGAACCAACTCCTTCACATTGGCCTCTGACCTCTACATAAATGTTCTTGTATATATCACACACACACACACACACACACACACACACACACACAGACACACAGACACACATACATGAGGT
>JADRCC010554092.1:0-12698 GCA_019843855.1 Hylomyscus alleni
CTGTGTTTCTAAATAAAAGAATTGTAATTCCTTTTTTTAACAGCTAAGTACAGAGCTGGAGAATTCAAATTACTTGAATCAACAGGGAGTGCAAGAAAGTCAGAAGGTATGCCAGGATTACACAGGCCTCCTAATGGACAAAGCTGGAAAAGATTTAACTGAATAAGTAATGTGACTGATTACAAACAACATAAATATTCATAGCTCTATGTTGACACAAATAAATGATTTAATACCATTGTGAATACCAAGGAAGTTGCAAACTACTCTTAAAGAACTCCAGATTATATATTAGGATTAGAAGCAGAAAAGAGAAACATCTCATAAGGCAATCTAAGTAAAATCCAAACATGAATGGGGACTGTAAGAGTCATAATTTCCAGGAGAGGAATTACTGTAAAGCCTCATTTGTGTCTTGCAATGTTTTTACTCTATGGTTCTTAATAACTTTCTGTCATCATCACTAGGAAAGTTATATTATAATATATATAAAACATACAAAACATTTTTTTCTAGGAAGAATATTATATGCTATATTGATTACCAAATATATAGCCATGCTTAATCATGACTAGAAAAAAAGAAATGCACAATGAAAAAGAGAAATATTCTACAAAAATCTTGACCAAAACATTCTAAATTTTAATAATATTAACTGTTGAAAATGAATTCATGTGAAAACTTGAGGTTCCTAAGGAAACATGATGTCTGAAGCTACTTGTAGTCTTCAACTGTAGTCTTCATATGAATCATTAAATAATTAGAAGACTTATTAGGGGGAAAATTTTATGATCTGAGTAAGTTCAGATATTTATTAATATATTATACCTGCATTATTATTTAAATTTCACAAATGTGTTGTTATTAACTAAGAAATAATTTTAGGGATAATTTGATACATTAGCATTGTATAAAATTTATATTGCATTTGAAAGTTAGATTTTTTTTTAAATAACTTACTTTCAAACAAAAACTAAAATAAATATATTTTTATGTAAAATGTGAATGAACATTTAGAATGTAGTGTTATAGCAAAAATATCTTAGAAAGACATGAGTTACTGATGCTGATTCAATTTAAAATGCCAAAGGAAGATCAATTTTGAAAGTGTTCTTTTGGTTAAAGGGGTCCCATGAGAAGGATGTAGGGTTTTCTCCTTAAATTGACTGTAAGATTCTATTGTTGAGGAAAAACAGCTACATTAATCACTGCTCATGGTTAAGTTAAGCTGGTGCCTATGTAGAGCCTTTAATCTTACAGACTAATGTTCATGGTATTAGAGGTAACCTGCATGCTTCTAATGAAGAAAGATAAACATCAACCCATCCACAAAGCCTTACATTTAAAATAGTAACCTGCCTGTAAGATACAGTGGCTCAATTGTGGTTAAAAAAAAAATTATGGGAGTAACCAACCAATATCTGATCTGATTGAAGTCCTACTCCATGAGATGGAATGCTTACCTCATGCTGCCTGCCCAAGAACCTGGGAATAGATAGCTAAGGGACCTAGGGAAAAACCAATTACTACAGTTCTGATAAAGGAACACAGATTTAAAAGGACTCCTAATAACATTCTGCTAAAACCAGAGATCAAAGCCTTGTTCAGCCATAATCACAGAAGCTTCCACCTGTAGCTTGGGAACCACAACCAGATAATATAGAACTAGAGGTCTTAGAATGTAAGTCCAAATTGGATGTTTTCATCAAATCACTCCCCTTGGGTTTCAAAGAACTCTGAGGAAAAGGAGGACAAAAAGAGTTAAAATCTAGATAGCAAGGATTTAAGGTGCATATAAATTCACATAAGCCATGGGCGCAAGCACAAGTTCTGCAAGGATTTGGACTGAATGGGGTCCTAGAACTTAAACAAGAAGTGAACACATGCCCCTATCTCAAACCTAGAAGTTGTCTCCACTTGATAACCTCCTGGAAAAAAAATATTTTTAAGGGAGTCTTTCTAGGAACTGAACCACTCCTAAGGGTAGGCCTGATAACTATTGGTAAACACCTAACAAATAGCAAAAACAAAAACAACAACAGCAGCAAAACACCTCAATACTCTGGCATATTTGGAGGTTCTTTGTCTCATGAGTTAAAACATCATAATTTTTGAACTAATTTTTTAACATTACATGGTTTATTTTTTCCTCCCTCTCAGCCTGCTCTCCCCAGAGTTCTTCACTCCATCCTCCCTCCCTTTCACCTCTGAAAGGTCGCTTCCCCTTCCCATGATATCCTCTTCCCTGTGGCATCAAGTCTACAGGATTAAGAGCATCCTCTCCCATTGAGGCCAGACAGGGCAGTACTCTGCTACATATATGCCAGGGGCCTCAGACCATCCTGTGTATATTTGGTTGTTGGCTTATTTACTGGGACTCAGTTTCCAGGAGTTCTGGTTCCTGGGATCTTAGTAAGTTGATCCTGCTGGTCTTCCTATGGTGTTGCCATCCTATTTAGCTCCTTCAATCCTTCCCCTAATACTTCCATAGGAGTTTCCAGTGCTTGGCTGTTAAATATCTGCATCTGTCTCAATCAGGTTCTGGTAGAGTCTGTCAGAGAACAGCCATGCTAAGTTCCTGTCTGCAAGCACAACATATTATCAGTAATAGAGTTAGGGTTTGGTGCCTGCCAATGGGATGAATCCCACATTGGTCCAGTCACTGGTCAACCATTCAGTCTCTGCTCCAAATATGCCACAAAATTTCTTTTAGACAGTAACAATTCTGGATCTGAAAATTTGAAAATGCATTGGTGTCCCCATCCATTGAATGGGGGCCCTAACTACTGTAGGTGACCACTTCAAGTTTCATCTTCTCACTGTTGGGCATTTTGGGTAAAGTCACCCTAATTGAATCTTGGGAGCCTCTCACATCCCAGGTCTCTGGGACTTAATAGAGGTTCCCCTATCCCATATTCCCTACCCCTTGTAGCCACATATTTCTATTCATTCTCCTGGCCCTCTGAGCTTCTCTCTGTCTCTCCACATAGCTGATCCTGCCTATTTTTCCCTCCCCCTGTCCCATTTAGGTACCTCCCTCCCTCTGCCTCTTATGATTATTTTGTTCCTAGCTTTAAGTGGGATTGAAGTGTATTCACGTGTGTCTTCCTTCTTTAACATTTTAAGGTCTGAGGAGTATATCATGGGTAATCTGTACATTTTGGGTAATGTCAACTTCTCAGTGAGCATATACCATGTCTGCCCTTTTGGTTCTCGGTAACTCAGGATGATATTCTCCAGTTCTATCTATTTACCTGAAAAATTCACGATGCTCTTGTTTTTAGTGGCAGAATAGCATATAATTGTATTAATGAACGACACTGACTGTATCCATTCTCCGATTGAGGGACATCTGGGTGCTTCTAGTTTCTTGCTATTCTGAATAAGGCTACTATGAATATAGTGGAGTGCATATCTTTGTGGTATGGTAGAGCATCTTTGGGGTATATTCCCAGGAGTCATATAGTGGGGTCTTCAGATAGAACAATTTCCAATTCTTTTGAAGAACTGCCAGATTGATTTTGCCAGATTGAGTGGTTGTATCAGTGTGCAATCCAACAAGCTATGGAGAAGTGTTGTCCTTTCTCCAAATCCTTGCTGTCATGTTTTATCACTTGAATTTTGATCCTAGCTATTCTGATGGGTATAATGTGGAATCTCAAGTTCATTTAATTTTCATTTCTCTAATGAATAAGGATGCTGAACATTTCTTTAAATGTTTCTCAGCCATTTGAAATTCCTCTGTTGAGAATATTCTGAATAGCTCTGTATGCCTTTTTTTAAATTAAGTTATTTGTTGCCTAACTTCTTGATTTCTTTATATATCAGATATAGCATTAGCAGAAATCTTTTCCAAATCTGTAGGCTGCTCTTTTGTCCTATTAACAATGTCTTTTAATTTACAGAAGCTTTTCAGTTTCAAGAGGTCCCATTTATCATTTGGTGATCTTAGTGCCTAAGCCATTGGTGTTCTGTTCAGAAATGTATTCAAGGGTACTTCCTGCTTTCTCTTCTATTAGATTCAGTGTGTCTGGTTTTATGTTCAAGTCCTTCATCCCTTTGGACTTGAGCTTTGTGCAGAGTTTTTCAACCAAAAGTAATGAAAAGAGATGGTAAAGACATTTTATACTCATCAAAGAAAAAAAATCAAGATGAAGTCTCAATTCTGAACATCTATGCCCCAAATTCAAGGGCACCCACATTTATAAAAGAAACTTTGCTCAAGCTCAAAACACACATTGAACCTCACCAAGCAATAGTGGGAGACCTCAACACCCAACTCTCACTAATGGAAATGTCATTAAAACTGAAATCAGAGACACAGTGAAAGTAAAGTAAGAGAAGTTATGAACCAAATGAATTTAGCATAATACATATATAAATAAATACATGTGTATATAAATATATATGTGTATATATATACATACATATATATGTGTGTATATGTGTGTGTGTGTGTGTGTGTGTGTGTATGATTTTACTCCAAAATAATAGGATATACCTTCTCTCAGCATATCATGGTACCTTCTCCAAAACTGACCATGTAATCAGACACAAAACAAGCCTGAAGAGGTACAAGAAGTTTGAAATAACCTCATGCATTCTATCAGATCAGCACAGATTAAGACTAGACTTCAAAAACAATAATAACAACAAAAAAGGCCACATACTCATGAAAACTGAAAAATTCTCTATTCAATGATAACTTGGTCAGTGAAGAATTAGGAAAAGAAATTAAAGACCTTCCATAATTCAATGAAAATTAAAGTAAGCCTACTCATACTTATAGAAATCAATGAAAGCAAGGTTAATAGGAAAATTAACAGGACTACATACCTTCATAAAGAAATTGGAGAGAATATTAAACTAACAGCTTAACAGTACACCTGAAAGCTCTAGAACAACAATAAGTAAGCACACCCAAGAGGTATAGATGGCAGATAGCTAAACTCGGTGTGAAAATCAAACCATTAAAAACAAAGGGAATAATACAAGGAATCAACCAAAAACAGGGATATTATTTTTTTTAAACCTCATGTCCTTTACATATTAAGTTATGGCTTCTATGTTTGTGTTTTTATGGAAGTTCTGCATGTGTGCATGTGTGTATCTCTACATCTATATTTTAATTTTGCTTTACTTTTGGCTATTTTCTTTTTCTTTGTTTATTTTGTCCTATTATAAGGTTATTGGTTCTGGTTTTATCTTATCTTATTTTATTATTATTTCTTAGATGTATATTTTTTTTAAAGAGAAACTGGAACCAGATGGAAGAGAAAATGGAAAAGAACTAAAATAATTAGGGAGAGAAAAAAACACTAAACAAGATGTATTTTATGAAAAAATACATTTTTAACAGAAGTGAAGAGGGAAATAACTTTCTGTGAATTGGTTTGCTTTGATTCCTTTATTTATAATTATTGTATGTGTTTGTATGTGATGTATTTGTATCAGTATGCATACCACAATGAGTTTGTGAGAATGTGGACACCAACTCTGTGAATTTGTTTTTCTCTTCATATTGTTATGTGTGTTGTGAGGATCAAACACAATTTTCCATAATGCAATGCCTTTGTTCAAGCTGGCATCTTACAGGCCACTGAAAAACTGTTGTTCCCATACCTTTGTACATTTAAATATGTGCTAGGAGATGAGAGCTAGAAAATTCATGCATGACATTTTTCAAGAGTAATATACTGTTAGAACAATTTGACTGCATTGATTTTGAATAAATGCGAGCTACTTTAAAAGAATCTATTCCTAGCATAACCTTCAAAATTAAATGCAAAATGTATGGCTCTACTTTATAAAAAGTTTCACTGGGCAGTGGTGGCCCGTTCCTTTAATCTCAGCACTTGGGAGGCAGAGGGAGGCAGATTTCTGAGTTCAAGGCCAGCCTGGTTTACAAAGTGAGTTCCAGGACAGCCAGGGCTACACAGAGAAACCTTGTCTAGAAAAAACAAAAAACAATAAATAAAAATAAAAAATTTAAAAAAAGATTTGCATTTAGACATGAGGTGAATAAGAGCCATCCTTAGAGCCATCCTAAGACATTCCAAATAATAATCGAATTTTTTCTTTAGGTTACATTCTATTTATTCTACTTGTTCAATTCTGGTAATTCTGGCTGTGTACAGTACTTCATTCAGGGATTTCCACAGACATTCTTTATGTTTGTGAGAAAAAGAAAGAAACCCATATTTCAGTATACTTTTGACTGAGGGTGAAATTTATTGAACCTGGTAATTATTTTAAAGTTTAAAGCTGGATTTATATTAGATCACTATAATACATTTAAAGGTCTCAGTAATATTCTTCTAGGCCATGAACTGAGCTGTTTTATCTTAACTCTGCACTGTTAATTTCATTGCAGTGATTAATAAACCTTGTCACTGAACATTTATAAACCTGCTATTTTCAGGGTTGCATTTATTGCATGCCTATTTCAAACTGCCATTTCATATGAGCAGTTTAACAAATGTTAAATTTCAGAGACAGATAATAGGTAATTACAAACATTTAAATGATGGATGTTAATTTGATTCTAATAAATGTCAGATAAATTAAGGTCATGTCTATAGAAGACGGTGATTCTAAAGAAAATTTCATTATTAGATAATAAATATGTCTCTGTACTTACAACCTACCACTATAACAGTCTCCTCAGAATTTAATATGGCCTTTAAATAATTGTAAATACTTGCCCTAATTACCTAGTAACATAGGGTTAAAAAACCAATTGAATGACATATTCTACAATATAGGACAAGATTATCAGCATAATATGTGTTCTTAAATAATATTAAATTGATTGGAAAATGTAACAATAATGGACATATGTAAAAAAAAAAAATATTGGTTGTCCCATTTGAGTCCAAAATCAATAGTCTATGTCTCATGTGAAATGACTCATTTGCAACTACATTCAATTTAACTACTATCTTTAGAAGTAGATGATGTAAACGGAATTTGTATACATCATCATGCATTCAGAAAACCAGGATTCAACAGGTTGACAACCACAGAAAATTACAAAACAGTTTGGAAATTGCTTAGAAGAAAATAACTGAAATTATGCACCATCCTATATTTCATCTCAATTCTTATATAACAAATGTTTTCTTCCATGTTTAAAACATCAAATTATAGTTGTAGATAACATTAATAACAAAAAATAAAGAATATTTTATAGAAATAGAAATTTTGAGAAAATAAAAAGGAACAAAAGCAGAAGCAGAAATAGAAGTCAGTAAGAAGAGATGCCACACTATCATGACCAGTCCATGTGGAAGGAAATGTAATAGAGTGCTGTTGCTCAGTTAGGTCAAGAAAGTTATTAGAGAATATGCACAGGAGTCTTGACACAGTTTTATCATGTTTCCTGCAATGTATAAGCTTCTATACCTTAATATTTAATTAAGAATATATTTTTTAAAGATTACTCAATATAAATATTTTAATGACAGGTGTACATATCAAGATACAAATGTAAATAGTGTTTGTGATAGAAGTTTTGGCACATACAAGTATATTATCATGAAAGTTTTGGTTTTTTTGTTTGGTTGGTTGGTTGCTTTTTTTTTTTTTAAGTGTTTGGATAATGAATCACTTTACTACTGACCATAAAGTTTCACTAAAGTAAAAAAGCAAGCATATGGAAATAAAAAATGTGGATGATTTTATTTTTTTATTGGATAGTTTATGTACTTACATTTCAAGTGTTATCTCCTTTCCAGGTTTCCTCTATGGAACCTCCCTATGCTATCCCAAAGGCCCTGCTTCTATGAGGGTGCTCTCCCCCGCCCCCGCCACCTACCCACTCCAACCTTAATTTTAATGCAGCTGATGAATGGCTTCTAAATTCATAGTGTTTTCACACTGGCTAATGTTTTTCATTTTATTATGGTTTTTAATAGATATAGAATAGAATTTAATCAATTATTCAACACTCTTCCCTCTAGCACCTCCCAGTTACCTCCCAGCTATCTTCCTTAAATGCCTTTCTTTTTTATTAGATTTTTAATTTACATTATAAACATTATCCCCTTTACATGTTCTCCCCCTATCACATCCTCCCCTCTCCCTGCTTCTACAAGTGTATTCCTCCACCCACCCACCCACTCCCATCTCCCTGCCCTCTATTTCCCTACACTGGGGCGTCTATCGAGCCTTCATAGGGCCATTGAAGCCTGACAAGGCCATCCTCTGCTGCATATGTGCTGGAGCCATGTGTACTCCTTGGTTGATGACTTAGTCCCTGGGAGTTCTGTGGGGTTTGGTTGGATGATGCTTTTGTTCTTCCTACAGGGTTGCAAACCCCTTCAACTCCTTCAGTACTTTCTTTAACTTCTCTATTGGGGACCCAGCACTCAGTCCTAAGGTTGGATGTGAGCATCAGACTCTGTTTTTGTAAGGCTCTGGCAGATCCTCTCAGGAGACAGCCATTTCAGGGTCCTTTCAGCATGCACTTCTTGGCAACAACAATAGTGTCTGGGTTTGGTAACTGTATATGGAATGAATCGGCAGGTGGGTCAGTCTCTGGATGGCCTTTCCTTTAGTCTATGCTCTACACTTTATCTCTGTATTGGCTCTTGTGAGTATTTTGTTCTCCTTCTAAGAAGGACTGAAGGACCCACACTTTGGTCTTCCTTCTTCTTGAGCTTCATGTGGTTTATGAATTGTATTTTGGTTATTAGGAGCTTTTGGGCTAATATCCACTCATCAGTGAGTGCATAGTGCATGTATTCTTTTACAATTGGATGAATTCACTCAGGATAATACTTTCTAGTTCCATCCATTTGCCTAAGAATTTCATGAATTCATCATTTTTAATAGCTGAGTAATACTCCATGGTGTAAATTACCATATTTTCTGTATCCATTCCTCTGTTGAAGGACATGTGAGTTCTTTCCAGTTTCTTGCTATTATAAATAAAGCTTCTATGAACATAGTAGAACATGTGTCCTTATTATATGCCCAGGAGTGCTAGAGCTAGGTTCTCAGGTAGAACTATTACCAATTTTCTGAGGAACCGCCAGACTGATTTCCAGTATGGTTGTACCAGCTTCCAATCCCAACAATGGAGGAGTGTTCCCCTTTCTCCACATCCTTTCCAGGATCTGCTGTAACTTGAGGTTTTGATCTTAGCCATTCGGACTGGTATGAGGTGGAATCACAGAGTTGTTTTGATTTGCATTTCCCTGATTAAAGATGTGGAACATTTCTTTATGTGCTCGTCAGCCATTCAGTATTCTGCAGTAGAAAATTCTGTTTTGTTCTATACCCCATTTTTAGTAGTGTTATTGGATTATCTGGAGTCTAACTTCTTGAGTTCTTTGTATAGATTGGATATTAGCCTTCTATCTGCTGAGAGATTGGTAAAGATCTTTTCCCAATTTATTGGTTGTCAATAGGACCATTTTTTCCTATTGACATTGTCCTTTGCCTTCTAGAAGCTTTGCAATTTTATGAATTCGCATTTGTTGATTCTAGATCTTAGAGCATAAGCCATTGGTGTTCTGTTCAGGAAATTTTCCCCTGTGCCCATGTGCTTGAGGATCTTCCCCACTCTCTCCTCTATAAATTTTGGTGTATCTGATTTGATGTGGAGGTGCTTCATCCACTTGGACTTGAGCTTTGTACAAGGAGATAAGAATGGGTCAATTTGCATTTTTTTCTACATGCTAACAACCAGTTGAAAGAGCATCATTTGTTAAAAATAATGTCTTTTTTTTCACTTGATAATTTTAGCTCCTTTGTCAAATATCAAATGACCATGAGTGTGTGGGTTTATTTGTGGATCTTCAATTCTATTCCATTTATCTTCTTGCCTGTCTATGTACTAATATCATGTACTTTTTATCACTATTTCTCTGTAGTACAGCTTGAGATCAGGAATGGTCAGTCTCCCAGAATTTGTTTTATTGTTTAGAATAGTTTTCGCTATCCTGGGCTTTTTGTTATTGCAAATTAATTTGCAAATTTCTCTTCCTAACTCTATGAAGAATTGATTTGGAATTTTGATGGGGATTGCATTGAATCTGTAGACTGCTTTTGGCAAGATGACCATTTTTACTATATTAATCCTGCTAATTCCTGAGCATGGGAGGTCTTTCTATCTTCTGAGATCTTCTTTGATTTATTAGGAGTCTTGAAGTTCTTGTCATACAAATCTTTCACTTGCTTGGTTAAAGTCACACAAAGTATGTAATATTATTTGTGACTATTGTGAAGGGTGTCATTTCCCTAATTTCTTCTCAACCTGTTTATCCTTTGAGTAGAGGAAGGCTACTGATTTGTTTGAGTTAATTTTATATCCAGCCACTTTGCTGAAGTGTTTTTATCAGGTTTAGGAGTTCTTTGATGGAAATTTGGAATTCACTTAAGTATATGATCATATCTGCAAATAGTTATATTTTGATTTACTCTTTTCCAATTTGTATCCTTTGACTTACTTTGTTGTCTAATTGCTCTAGCTAGAACTTCAAGTACTATATGGAATTATGGTGCTTTAGAAAAGTGGCAATAGTTGATTTTTATCCTAAGTTCATGACCCTATTATCACCAAATATCTAGCTACATTTCCAGTAGTGGGCATGATTTCCTTTGTGTTGAGTATACCTTTAAGTCAGATTAAACAGATGTGGGTTGCTACTCCAAATTATATGCTTTCTATTATTGCCCTTTTATTCATACCCTGTCTTGCTAGTAATTGTCATGGTTTATAGGTGTTGCACCTGATTAGTATATTCTGTAAATGTGAAAGATAGACCACAGGAAAGAAGCTGACTGGTCAAATGGAGTTTGCATAGTTTAAGTCCTATATGCTAAGAGTTTGGTGTCTTCATAAATAGAGACCTGCCTTTACATCCATGAACAACAAAGGCTACATTGATACTTGGCATTGGTTTAGGGAGTCATTATGAATTTTATAACTATCCATTGGAAATGGAATTTCTTTAGCCTGCTATGGAGAACTTTGTTAGTCAATTGGTTCTTAAGGAATCATTGAAAGCCTAACTAGTTTAATTTTCATCAATATATTCTATATAATTTCAGGTAAATATAAAATAACAATTCCTCAAAGATTTATCAAGCAACTTTGGCATTACTTATTCCTTGCTCTTTAATTTTTTTAGCTGTATTGTCCTTTTCCCATCCACATATTTTCTTTGGCTCCACTTCCTACTTTGCTAATTGTACTCTTCTATTCTCCTTCTGCCTATACCACCTCCTATAGTCATTGGTGTCTGTGGTTATTACCTTTTGTATACCTACACCTGAAGATTTGAAGGTGAGAACTACATACAGTTAAAGGTGATGTATCATTTGTCTTTCTGAATCTGAGTTACTTCATGAAATATAATCATTTCTAGGACCCCATATTTATCTTCATGTATTTAAATTTATTTTCATTATTTTGCATTATATGACTGAATATCTAGTGTGTGTATATATCACATTTCCTTAGCGATTCATCATTTGAAAGATATTTCAGTAGGTTTCCTTTCTTACTAATTGTGAATTGGACAGGGTTGGACATTGCTGCCCACATAACTTTGGCTGGTTGTTGAGATATTAGGTGTATACCAAGGAAAGGATCGTATGTCAATTTTTTCGTTTGCTTGTTTGTTTTAGTATTATCCATACTACTTTTCAGAGCATCTGTACCAGTTTTCACTCCCATCAACAGTGAAAGATGGTTCTTCTTCTCCACAATCTCAACTGCAATTTTTTTGTTTGTTTTATTGCTATTAGACATTCTAAATGGTCAGATATGAAATTTCATGTCATTTGAGTTGTAAGCCCCTAATTGCTAAGATGATGAACACTTTTGGTTTACTTTTAGCTATTTTTTTTATTTCTTCTATGAGAACTCTTGCGTTTAGATTTCTAGACAAATGTTAGTTGGTTGTTTCCTTGTTTTACTTCAAAATTCTATGTATATAATGAGTTTTTAGCCATCTACAGGATAGATAACTGGCAAAGATTCTTTCCCATTCTATGGGTTTATACTTCAGTAGACTCCTTGGTTGCTAGGATGTGCTGAATATTTCAAGTTTTAGGAGATACTACTGATCAATTGTTTGACTTTCTCCTTTTTGCAAGTGGAGTCTTATTCAGAAAGGGCTTTACTACCCTACGTTGTATACAGTACAAATATATATTCTTCTAGCAGTTTCAGTGTGCTGGATTTCAAATTGAGATCTTTAATCCTCTAACATATAATTTTTATGCAGGGTGATAAAATAATTGGGCATATATGTGCAATATACTTCTCACCTTTTATTCTACTTCATGTACTTCAAGATAAGCATGCATATTTAATTTAATATTGTTTTTCTTAGTTATTATGAGACTCATGCCTCAGGGACAAACTGAAATCTTTGTAAACTTTGCATATAGTTATAAAGGAAAATTATTCATACAAACATATATCCAAATATTTTTGTTATTGTTCTGTATGTATTGAGTTACACAGTAAGCATTCCATGAGGGAAGTAATAAGCAATTACTTAAAACAGAACATATTAGCTGATTTACAATTTAACACAATTAAATTACTGATCCCAATTGACCCCCAAAGTATTCAGTGCCACAAACTTAGCATAATACAGCAATATCCAAATTCTACTCTTAATATTTTCTGGGATACTGGTGTAAAGGTTGCATTTGATTATTTTGTTTTGTTTTGTTTT
>JADRCC010554096.1:0-12375 GCA_019843855.1 Hylomyscus alleni
CCAACTGTCTTAGTCAGGGTCTCTATCCTGCACAAGCATCATGACCAAGAAGCAAGTTGGAGAGGAAAGGGTTTATTCAGCTTACACTTCCACACTGCTGTTCATCACCAAAGGCAGTCAGTCAGGACTGGAACTCAAGCAGGTCAGGCAGCAGGAGCGGATGCAGAGGCCATGGAGGGATGTTATTTACTAGCCTTCTTCCCCTGGCTCACTCAGATTGCTTTCTTATAGAACCCATCCCACCAGCCCGGGATGGCACCACCCACCATGGGCCCTCCCTCCATCCCCGGATCACTCATTGAGAAAATGCCTTATAGCTGGATCTCATGGAGGCTTTTCCTCAAGGGAGGCTCCTTTCTCTGTGATAACTCTAGCTTGTGTCCTATTGACAGAAAACCAGCCAGTGCACCAACCTTGTGCAGGTCTCAGGCTTGTGCGGCAGTCAGCTTGGCACCTGCGCATCTCCCCAGCCTAGAGGTCCTTACCTTTAAAGAGCTTCAGACTTCCTTCTTTTAACGTATGAATTAAGCATTTCCATCAACTCCATGGTCTCGATTTGGTCTGCTTACGAGTGAATGAGCTTTGACTCTATGTCTGATGTCTGGATGTCATTCACCACAAACTAAGCAACAGGGCACATATAAACCAAGGAGCCAGTGCCATGGTGCTGACCTGGGAGAGGAAGGCTCAGACGGACACAGCTTCAAACTTTGCAGGAGGCCAGACCTCAGTCCCTGGGGAAGGCATCGCCCACTTCTGCCTGATGATCAGTGGAATCCAGTGTTGTATTTCCTTGTCTCACTAAACCACCAGCATCTAAAAGTTAACAGTAGAGCAAGATGAGAGAACTTGATGTGGCCCTTGAGTGTGTCTGTTGTACATGTAACTCACTGGCAGCTTTATTGTGCCAGTTAGGAGAGGTTAGTCTTTGCTGCAGAAACGAACAGCCCTAAGTTATCAGTGGGTTGCAATTGGAAAATGTATGTTTCTCCCACAGTTCAGATAAGCATCTGTGAGACACCGAAGTCATCCTCTGATCCTTACCAACTGCTGTCCATATTCTGGTAACTCGATTAGCTCCTGTAGCTGGCAAACCACAGAGCATTCTCCTGTCACTGCCACAGTGGGCATGATGGTTGGTTTTGATTGTTTAAGAAATGCCTAGGGCATCCGTGAGACCCACTACCATGAGGCATGTCTCTAACTCAGTGAGTTGATTGCCAGCCTGGCTCATGAGTCTCCATGCCTCACACAGTTCTCAAGCGTACAGCCTAGAAAGGTAGGACAGTAGGTCAAAAGATGCAGGGCTTCCCTTTCCAGCCTAGCCTTCCTCCTGTGTCCTAGGAAATTATCTTATTGCCACAGTCATTGAAGCATCAGATCACACGTTGAGCCACCCACCAGACCAGGGTCAGAAAACTGGATTTTATTTGGATTGTATTTTGTGATACTGTAGATTCATCATTCCTAGGGAGACTTCCTGCTTCTCAGGTTCTTCATGAACTTACATGTTGTCAGTGTTGGGACTTTACCTGCTGCCTTCTTTACACTCGAAGGACATAGGGTTAAGCCACAGTCTAATCAAATGGATTAATATCAAAGACCAATGAAATCAATGAATGAACTGCCGGTCCATGTCACTGAGTTCCTAGCTTTCCGTGCTACCACACCTGGTCTTCACGTGCAGCCTTTTTTTTTTTTTTTTTTTTTTTAATGTGGGCTCTGGGGGTGGAGCTCAGGTGTTTATAAGGCAAGTGCTTTACCACGCGAGTTATCTTCCCGTTCTTGGTTTATGGGCTAGTCATCTTGACACAGCCACATCTTGTTGGGTTGAGATAGTCGCACATCCATTGAAGGCTGTAAAGTGGGCGGGAGGTGGTCACTCTCGCATTTTGTGTCCTGAAGTTACAGATGTAATGGAGCACTGCCAAGGGCTGCCCTCATGCTTCCCACTTTCTGGCACTCAACTGCTAAAGCGTAGCTCACAAGACATTCCACTGGTTTTGACCGTGGCTCCCTTTAGCAATGTAGACTGTGTCTCAGCCACGATGAATCCTCTAAATTATGGGTCTCAAACTCTCAGTCTCAGAATCTTTTTATGTAAGTCGTGTCTATTGATACTCAGGGAATTAGGGAGCCAGAAAATTTGAAACATTTACTTTCAAATTATCTCACAAGTGACAGGGATGAAGCTTCATATTAGTGCAGAGAGTGTGCTTTTAAGAAAAAGATACCCGTATTTAATTCGGTTTAGAGAGAAAAGTGTATCTGTTACCTGCTTGACAAACCTTCAGTGCTCAGCCTACAGTATCAGTGGCTTAGTGTTTTCAGGGGTGTATCTGTTTTGCTCTGAGGTAATCTCTGGCAAACATCCTTGGACAGCTGTGGGAAGATGGTGGCAGGAAAGGCAAACATTGTTTCATGTTTCAGGAAACAGTGTAGAGCTGCACAGTCCCTGAAGGGCCCTGGAAAGCCCAGGCTGTTCCAGGACCACACTTGGACAGCTGTAGCATGGTACCAAGCATTTTGCTGTGCCGAGGCCAGCAATTCCTTAAGCAATACCTGTCACGGTTGAATTGTCTCCGTGGTTATGTGTCCTGCCCTTAAAACCTCAGAATGTGACATTTTGGGTAGTCTTTACAGAGATCATCAAGTTCAAATGAGCTCTTTAGAGTGGGCTCTATTCCACTGTGAGTGGCCATTTAGACACAGAGGCAGGCATGTGCAGAGAGGAGAAATGTGAAAACCAGGAAGATGTCCCTGGGACCAGAGTGGTCTGTTTCCAAGCCAAGTAGAGGAGCATCAGGAACCTGTATGCCTTCAACTTGAGCTTCCAGAGGCTGCTCTCTCCAGCCACCCAGCCAGTGACAGTGTTTGTCTGCTCCACAGATGAACATGTCTGCACTGCCCATCACTGAAACTGGGTTCAAAGGAGGCTGAGAGACCCAGGCTGCCAACTTGAATAAAATCTCGAGAGCAGGAGAGGGGCTGCCCTTCCATAACGGGGAGTGATCAGACCCTTTGGGATGCTCTGAGAACTGAGTTCTCCACAGGCTGGCACAGCATCCAACAGTTAGAAAGGCCCTTTCCTCCAACACGTTGATTCCTTAGTTTAAACAGGAAATAGCTGGTAATTTGCATGGTTGCTCAAGCCCAGAACCCTGTGTCCATGTGTGGACATGTGAGGACAGAGGGGGACTCCATGTCTGACTTTTTGTCTTCCTGGACCCATTTTCTGTGTCATATCACAGGTCGCAGCTATGTGAGGCGGGGGATTCGTTGGTGTGGTTATTTCCTTCCTTCTTTCTTTTTTTCTTTCTTTTTGTTGAGATTTTCTTCTTCTATTGGATATTTTATTTACATTTCAAATGTTATCCCTTTCCAGGTCTCCCTTCTGGAAACCCCTATCCCATCCACCCTCCCCGTCTCTTCACCACTCACCCACCCACTCCCGTCTTCCCACCCTAGCATTCCCCTACCCTCAGGCCCAAGGACCGCTCCTCCCACTTATGTCTAACAAGGCCATCTGCCACATATGTGGCCAATGCCATGGGTCCCTCCACATGTACTCTTTGGTTGATAGTCCAGTCCCCTGGAGCTCTGGGGGTCGGGCCTATTGACACTGTTGCTTCTCCCATGAGGCTGAAACCCCCCTCAGCTCCTTCAGTCTCTTCTCTAACTCCTCTATCAGGGACCCCACACTCAGTCCAATGGTTGGCTGAGAGCATCTACCTCTGTATTTGTCAGAGCTCTGGCAGAGCCTCTCAGGAGACAGCCATATCAGGCTTCCATCAGCAAGCACTTCCTGGCATCTGCAATAGCGTCTGGGTTTGGTGATTGTCTATGGGATGGATCCCCAGGTGGGGTAGTCTCTGGATGACCTTTCCTTCAGTCTCTGCTCCACACTTTGTCTCCCTGTTTCTTCTCTTGAGTGTTTTGTTCCCCTTCTAAGAAGCACTGGAGCACCCACACTCCCCTCTTCTTGTACTTCATATGGTCTGTGAATTATATCTTGGGTTTTTCGAACTTTTTGGGAGAAGATCTGGTATTGGGGAGCAGAATATGAGCCCCTCTAGCTGCCTTGGCCAAAAGCCAGAGGCTATCTCCTTGAGATGGGTTAATATCTTCCATCTCATAAGGGCTCCACACAGAAAATTCTATCTTTTAAGTTTTATTATTCTCAAACGAAATACGATCAAAACACGTGTGGTGTGTCTGCCATGTGCACACCAGAAGCCACGCCTAATAAAATGTTACTGCCATCCCTGCCCCACGTGTCTCAGGAAAACTCCATCAGTCCTGGCACACAGGGCCTTGTGAACATTCATTCAGAGAGCCCATGACTACTTTTCAAAGACAAGGCATATACGGAAACCACTTCTTCATGGAGACACCCTTACTTCTCTTAAGGAAAGCAGTCAGGGGACATGAGCTGCAGCAAAAGACAACAGTAACCGGCTCCTAGTCTGCTCCCTCCCCCCAGCTCTCGGTCTTATTCTTGGCCTGGAGGACACCACATCTGCTCTTTCACTGGCCTCAGCTCTTTGCGCACATATTCTGATCTCCCTGAGGTTTCTTTCTTGATCTTCCTACCCAAGTTCCCCACCCCCACTCCCAGTGCCTGCCTCTGGCTTGCTCAGCTATTGCCAGGGCTGCAGCCCTGGTCACTCCCCTACTCAGGCCTTACCCGAGCATTCTCCTGACAGTTCTGTCTGAGAGACGCCACCCACTCCTCCCCACCTGAGCTGCCCCTTCCTTTCCTCTGATGCACACTGCGTTCCTGTCCAATTCTCACCCATTGTGACACGGGTTTGATCTGCCTGATTCAGGAGCTCCGGGCTGGGGTGGGATTCTGAATACCCACCGAGGTCTATCCTAGGTGCTGCTTCTTGCCCAAGAACAAAACAAGATTTTAATTTTCTCCATAAATCATTTGCTGATTGAGTAAAGGTGGGGAGGGGTGAGTGTTTACTCGGAAGGCAGTTGACATCACTGAGGAGCATCTAGGAGCTTCTAGAGTGGAAAGTTCAATACATACTTGTCGAGCATACAAGTAAATGTTCTTTGGAGTATAACGTGTAACTAGAAATGACCTTCCTATGAGGCAGAATTCTAACTTTTCTGAATGAAGTTATTTTGACCCTGACCCCATCCATTTTGTGCAGAGTGACACAAAGCCTATGTTGGTGTAGAAGTGCTGATGGCAGGTTATCAGGGCCACAAAAGCAAGGTCATCTTTCTGTCATGTGGGAAGATGTGCCCCCAGCTGATCGTCAGAAGACACCCTGGCGGTGTCCACCCCTCTCATGCTGTTCTGATGAGTACAGTCTAGGAATCATGGCACCATCTGAAAAATAATGACCTGGGTTGCCCTGAAGACCACACCCTGAGAACTCCTTCTCTCCTGTGAGTCTCTAGCAGTTTCATCTACAGGGACTTGGGTCACCCAGAGAAAGGAACTGGATAAAACCTAGCAAGTTAGGAAAATCCCATCATGCAAGTGCAGCTTCACCCTTGAAATTAAATTGGCTGTAGAGAGGAAAGGGAAGAGAGGGGAAGCTGAGACACAGGATGAAGGTGGCTTGAGAAAGTGGTTCCCATGGAGGGCCATGGTCTAGGAGAGTGCTGAGGGAAAGCTGAAGTGTAGAAAAGCATGAGAGAAAGAGTCGGGGAGGGTAGTGAGGCATAAGGTTGCCAAACAGGAGGTGTGGAAGCCTCAGAAAACTGTGGAGTAGCCAGATTAGCTCATTGCTGCTGAATGGTTAATGTTGGGGCCCTCAGAGGATGTAGACCTAATGGTGCTGTCCACAGCTCACTGCTCATCTTGGTGGGACAGTGCCAGCCCAGACTGCTAGATTAGGGGCGAGAGAGTAGGAGCTAAAGATTCATTAAAGAATTATAAACTATTTAAGTATAGTCATCTGGCTGTCTGCGGGTGGTGGTGGTTTGAGATGCCAAAGCTCAGAGGCCAAAGCCCCTTAGGGTAAAGTGGCAAACTGTGTGCATAGAAACTACACACAGCTTCCTGGAGTCAGCGCTTCGATATTTGCAAGCTCAAGCACAGTGCTAATGTTGCATGAATCCTTCTTACACTCAATTGTTTAGGGGATAAAAATCAAGAAAATAAGATTGCATGTTTTCAGTAAAGAAGACTGTATTTTCAATAAAAAAAAAAATACCTGTGAAGAAGTACTTAGTCACAGTGTAATCCTGAGATTCCTGTAGAGGCTGCACTGAGAAGTCAAGCCAACTAGCTGTACATTTTAGTATAGATTTGGGGTTCTATCTTAAACAGTATTAGCTTGCTGTTTTTCAACTCTGTGGGTGATGGACCTGGAGACCTTCTTGCCAGAAGGCTTGTCCTTGTAAGACCAGCTGTTGACCAGCACTCCCTGACACTTACACCCACAAACTTACAGTGTTTGCCTTGAGAGCAAACTAGGAATGTTGGAGACACTGGTTCACATAGAGATACAGTGGACATTAGGTCTTACAGATACTGCCTATTTTCATCAAGTAAATTTTGTGGACAAGAAGTGTGATTGGAGGGACACTGGTACAATGCCACATTTGTTAATTGAACACCAGCCTCTGATGCCCAGGGTCTATGGCAGCCTGCCTGTGCAGGTACTGCATGGTGGGACCTTGTGAGGGTCAGTGTGGACATTGGTCCAATCTCCTTGTTTTCTTCAGTTCAGAAGCTCAAATGTTAAGATCTAACAGTGGCCTGAATAGCTTCCTGGCTTCCTGGGGTGAAGTTCTTTATACCTTAAAAATTTTTCTAATCATTTTATCGTATATTGGTAGTCACAAAGAAGTAGAGATAGGTCAATTTGGCTACATTGAGAGAAGGGAAATGTGACTTGTCTTCCCTTCAAGGGAAGCTGCTCTTTGATGCCATCACCTGCCAGTGCACAAGGTTGGTCGTGCATGCTGGATGAATGGGTGACTTTAAAACCTTCCATCCTCAGAAGAGAAGTAACCTCACAGACTGCAGGCAGCCACCCTCTCCTCATCTAGCCACATCTCCATCAGCAGCCACCTTGTGAGGCTCAGGATCTAAGTGGGCCCCACAACAACTGTGTACCACAAGACTTCCTGTTCCTCCTTAGAAAAAGGTGGATAGGTAGGGACATATGTGACATCCTCCTGCAGGAAGTGAAAAGGTACTGAGTCATCGTGTAACCCTGAGACTCCTGTGGAGGCTTCAGAGAAGGCAAGCCAACTAGCTGATATGGAGGTCAGCACAGTTTGAGTCTAGAGACTTTTAAAGAGCAGTTGGGACTTCCAGAGGAAATATATTTACAGAGGGGCTGAAGCCAGACGCCAGGAGAACCCCTGGTGAGTGTGATTGATGTGTGAGTGGTTAGGATTTATAATTCAACTGTATGGGGGACTGATGTCAGCGCTCTCAGAGTTATAAAAACCCAGTCTCGCTGGCAACCTCCTTTTGGGGAGGCATTAAAAGTACAACACCAATGGGGAGCACCCTGTCCCTCAGGCTACATCATGGGAAAAGAACGAGGCCAAGCTGGAGTCTGCGTGCCTGCACGAAGAGTTTGACACACTGAATGCCTGGTCCTCTTCCTGTGCCGCAACCAGGGGAGATTTATGTACTGGAAAATCTTCTGTGGAGCTCAGGTTTAGCTTGCTGGCCCCAGGCTAGGAGGCGACACTGCACCCAGAGGAAACTCCAGCTTGGCACTGTGAGGCTAGACCCTCACAGTGGGGATCAGTTCCATGGTGTGTGTGAGTCTGAAGAAAGGTTCACAGTTGTGTCTGTCTTATACTGTGTGTGGCCTGTGCCTATCATTAGCAGAGGAAAGAGATAAAAAAAGAAAGGGGAGTTTAGATCCCCCTGAGAACAATAGCAGCTGAACCTGTGAGGCTCTTCTCCCAGTACCTCGTGTCTGAATGGCTTTTCATTAGAAACATGTTCATTATGAATGATAAATTTTACATATAGAACAGCTAGAATTTACAATAGGATTGCAGCCACACTGGAAGACACAGAGCTAGCTCTAGGGCACAAGCTAACTTATTTCTGCAATTAAAAACCAGAATGTATGATGTAGTATGGGTACATATGCATTCATGTATGTGCACGTGTGTGTTTGTGAGAGTGCCTCCCTGTGCATGCATGTGTGATGTCCGAAGGTCAGAGTTGGTACCTTCTTTAATTATTCTCCGAAGCTTTTGAGACAGTGCCCTTCAGTAAACCAGAGGCATCGTTTCAGCCGGCCTGGCAGGCCAGTGAGTCCCTGGCGTCTCTTGTCTTCACAAGGGCTGGGGGTTCTAAGCACACATCTCTAATGCTCAGCTTTTGCTGAGCTTGAACTCAGGTCCTCTTCCTTATGTAGCAAGCACTGTACCCATCCAGATATCACCACAGCCCACAGTTAGATCCTTACTGTTAACACGAAGATGTCTATAAAGACATAGGGAATTAAAATCTAGAGCTAACACAGAGGGACCTACAGTTACCTTCTAATGCTAAGATGGAGAAGGAGTCCCTGTGTGACAGGGAGAGAATGCTGCCAGTTAAATAAATCAAGTTTTATTTGGGCATGAGACAGGGCCCTAGCCAACATTAGGGGACCAGGCCCTCATTGAGAAGGCCAGAAGGTTAAAACCCAGGACATGAGGAACACCAAGTCTCTGCCTAGAACCCTGTGCTTATGGCTGTTCCTGATGTGGCCCTCCTGACACCTGATATCAAATCCACTGTGACCTCCATTTCAGGAAACTATGTCCATTCTTTAAAACATTGAGGCTGTTATAAAGCCTTCCTCTTATGGAAAATTTCAGCTTGACTGTTTGAAGGCACGAGATAGATACCCGATGGACATTAAGTGAGCTGGAGACAGAGTTGTGGGAGGAGGCCAGGACATCTGCTGCTTCCTACTCCCTCTCGCCAAGGTTCTCCATTGTGCCAGAGTTTTCTCATGAATAAAATTCTTGACATTCTATGGAAAACAATGAATCCATGTGTCGGAGATTCATGGAGGAGACCCGTTCCAGATGTGTAATGTGTTATATTTTTAGCATAGGTGGTTTCTGTGGAGGCCAAGCACAGAGGGCTGCCTGGTTTTTGTGGTCTCCCTCTGATGGACCAGAGGAATGCTGGCCCATTCCTCCCCTCAGAGAAGGACTGCCACAACAGAAGAGAGGTCCAGAAGACTCAGCCTGTGGCCTAGGAGTATTTTCATACTCTCGTGACCTCAGTCACCTGAGTCTGCAACCCTCAAAGATCAGACTGGCAGACTCAAAGATCAGAAACACTGCTGCTCTGCCATTTAAAAACTGCAATATGTTTTAGGAAAGTATAAAGGACATCATGCGAGGGGTGGGCAGGAAGATAGCTCAGTGGGAAGAGTGCATATTGTGTGAGCAGGAGTGTGGAATCTGAATCCCCAGCGCCCACAGAAAAAGTGGGCCATGTCTGTGGTGACTCCAGCCTTGAGGGGCAGAGTCAAGCAGTTCCTAAGAGCTCCCTGGCCAAGACAGTGAGCTTCCAGTTCCGTGAGAGGCACCATCTCCAGGCAGTAAGACACCCAGTGCTCTGCTCTGGCATCATGTGCACAGGGACATGCACTCACATGCTTACTTGTATGGAAGCCACACACTAAGCCACACACACGTACTAACGTGTGAGTGTCATATGTGTGTGCACACACACTACCATATATAAGGCACCGAGAATCACACATCTCAGGAGTTCAAGGACAGTCAACTGCATGCCATGCACTAATCTAGATGTGCTAGTTCTTTTTCCTTTCCTGGTGGTGGGGATGGAATCCTCAGTGCTGTACCACTGAGCCACACCCTGTGGGCAATGGCTTGTTCTAGAGAAGACCGTGAACATGCCAGGAGCATACCTTCTGGACATAGTTTCTATTGAATCCATATCAGTGTGGAATCATAATTAAAAACCCACAAGAAAAGGAGATTAGGGACTAAGAAAGCTAAACTGCACAGGGTCCAGGTGACCAATGTGCTCATAGAAAATAAAGGTCCTAGCCAGGCGGTGGTGGTGCACGCCCTTAATCCCAGCACTTGGGAGGCAGAGGCAGGAGGATTTCTGAGTTCGAGGCCAACCTGGTCTACACAGTGAGCTCCAGGACAGCCAGAGCTGCACAGAGAACCCTGTCTCGGAAAAAAAAAAAAAGAAAAGAAAAGAAAAGAAAAGAAAGGTCTTGTATTCTTTGATTGTCTCATTAGACAGATGGATGATTCAAAATTCAGTACATCCTAAGAAGAAGTGACTAATCACAGTCAGGAGGTTATGTAATCCTCTCCATATACAGATTATTAAAATAATATGTTTGGACATGGAGAACTCTGCTTCCAACTGTGTGAGGCCTTCGAGTCAGTAATGTCAGCTTGCTCAAATATGATAATAATTTGCATATTTTCAGGCTTATAAAATTTTTACACTTAGTAACTCACTCGACCCACGGAGAGTTGGTTAGCTGTGACCTGCACTACCTCTGTAGTTGAAGAATTGAGACTCAGAAAAGACCAAGCTGAGCTGGGTGGACTTCAATGTGCTCCTTGTAACTTCCTAGAGGATATTCTTCAGGGTTTCTCTGTATAGCCCTGGCTGTCCTGGAACTCACTCTGTAGACCAGGATGGCCTCGAACTCAGAAATCTGCCTGTCTCTGCCTCTGGGATAAAAGGCTTGCGCCACCACCGCCCAGCACCTGGAGGATATTCTTATCACAGGGTTCTGACTCAGACTTTCCCAGACTGTGTTTCCAACCAATTCCCAGCAAGCTCAGACATGGAAGAAGACGAAGGATTTGAGAATTGACGGGTAGCAGACCTACCTCCAAACTGGGGTGTTCCTCGTCCACCCGAGGGCCAGGACTTCTCGGTTCTATAAAGCCACCTCCTGTCTTCTGGTACATCTGTAGATCTCTCCTGTGTTTAGGTGTTAATAACTAAAAACAAAAGAAACCAAATACTGGGACTAGGGAAGTGGCCCCACAGGTAGAGGGCTTGCTTGGAACACAGGAAGAAGCACTAGGGGGCCGGAAAAGCCAATCCATGTTCCAGCAGATATTCCTATGGCCCACTACCACAGAAACAGCAGGAAGGGCACTCAGTGGGCTTAAACATAGAGCAGAGGGTTCTGGGAAGGAAACTTGAGAGGGGCTATGAGAGTCATTGAGGGAGGGTTGATAACAACGCATTGTATGCATGTGGGAAATTCTTGGGTAGTTAATAAGAAAATGGCCATCTTAACACAGGCCTATAATCTTAACACTTGAGGGGTGGAGGCAGGAGGATTGGGAGATGAAGGTCGTCTTTCCTCTGCTGTGTAGTGAATCTGTCAAGACTCAATGAGATCTTGTTTTCGAACAAAGTAATAACTCAATCAGCACCATCTCTTGTAAAGGGAATCACTAGAAACCAGATCAAAGTGGAGACTTCAGTATGGCTGTTCTCTGGGTGACCTGCTGACAGTGTTTAGTAAACAAAGACAGAAACAAACATTGGGTAGGAGGGGTCCAGACAGCCCTGCACGCAGGCAGAACTGGAGGGACAAGACCCAATTCTTTTTTTGTTTGTTTGTTTTTTGAGACAGGGTTTCTCTGTGTAGCTCTGGCTGTCCTGGAACTCACTCTATAGACCAGGCTGGCCTCGAACTCAGAAATCCGCCTGCCTCTGCCTCCCAAGTGCAGGGATTAAAGGTGTGCGCCACCACCGCCCGGCAAGACCCAATTCTTTACACTTCTTCTGACTCATGCTCCCACGCTGGGGAGTGCTTTGTAGGTAAAAAGGAAAGAACTTATTTTCATCAAATATTTTAGGCTTTTTTTAAAATAAAGAATGGTTTATTTTTGTTTTGTTTTGCTTTAGAATTTTTCATACCCTTGTGTCTTGTATGTTTAGGGTGTTGCCCAGTGCACCTCCCAACACTGCCTTCACTTATCCCTCTCACTCTGCCCCTTCGTACTCTGGTTACCTCTGCTTTTATATCTACATGTGGCTTTATCTATGTGTATAATCTAAGACCACAATTGAGAATAAGCATTAGAGAATTGTTTTTCTTACACTGACTTCATTCACTTAGTAGGATCTTTTTGTATCCGTTTCCCCACAGATAACATTCTTCCTTCTTCTAGAACTAATTTTCTTTTTTATTAAGATTTATTTATTTATTGTATGTATGTGAGAACCCTGTAGCTGTCTTCACACACACCAGAAGAGGGCATTGGATTCCATTACAAATGGTTGTGAACCTACATGTGGTTGCTGGGATTTGAACTCAGAACCTCTGGAAGAGCAGTCAGTGCTCTTAACAATTGAGCTATCTCTCCAGCCTCATTATTCTTCCTTCTTTATGGAAATTCATTTGCATACTTTTT
>JADRCC010554097.1:0-12831 GCA_019843855.1 Hylomyscus alleni
TATAGCCCTGGCTGTCCTGAAACTTAATTTGTAGACCAGGCTGGCCCTCAGACTCAGAAATCTGCCTGCCTCTCCCTCCCAAGTGCTAGGATTAAAGGCATGGGCCACTACCTCCTGGGTGATTTAAAATTTTAAAAACAAAAACTACAGCACAAAGAAATATGAAATAAAATGGACATTCAGCGACAATGCACCTGTCTACTCAATTTTAAAGTGTCCTTAAGAAACTTAGTATAATTCTTTTCTGCAGGGTCCTTCTTTTGGTGCCAAATAGACAGACTCACAAAAGTGCAATCCCTGACAGTTTAATAGTAGGAATTCATAGAATGAACTTATGTGTGTGCATTTGTATGTGACTGTGTATTTGTAATATATTGAAATTTATTTTTGTATGTTTTAAGTAGAGTTTTACCATTAAATTGGGGAGGAAGAATGAGAATAAATTTTTTTGGCATATGTGTACATACATGAATTAGTGTTCTCATGTGTGCTGATGTGTGTGGTGGCTTGTGTGCATGCACGCGCACTTTCATGTGGAGGCCTGAGGCTGCCCCAGAGAGTCGTCTTCCATCACTCTTCTTTTTTACTTTTTCTTTTTTTCTTAATGGAACCCAGAGCTTGCCAACCTGTCCCAGGGTTCCACTGTTTCTGACTTCCACTATCATCACCACTGTAGTCCTGGAATTAAAGAAAGCCATCCATGTTGAGGTTTGGTCTGTTGCTATGTATTGTAATGTCAAATACAACCCCCCAAGGTCTGGTTGCCCCCGAAGTTGAGGATGCTGAATGTTGTTATATAACCTTGCTCCTTAGTTTAAAACTATCGGTTTTATCGGTTGAATAAAGATGCCTACAGCCTGAACCTGGGCAGAAGAGAGGCAGGCAGGGCTTTGGTTCCTGGGCTTAGGGTCTGAAGAAGAGACCAGGAGGAGAGGAGAGGAGAGAGGAGGAAGGAAGAGGACACAATGAGGTAGGCGGTTATGAGAACATGACCTGTTGGAGTAGGAGTGTCCCAGGCTCCTACAGGGCAAGTTGTATCTAGGGGTTAATGCTGGGAGAGTAGACAAAATAGCACAGAGGGTTGACATCTGCCCAGTTCTAGTGCTTTTAAAGTTTATTATAAATACAAAAGTTTGGTGTCTTTTATTTGGTAACTAAATGATCAAAGGTAGGGTACAAACCCCCAATTCATTTTTTACTGCAATGCACCCACACAGCATTTATGTGGGTTCTGAGAATCTAAACCTCAATCTATATGTTTTCATGGCAAATGCTTCTCCTGCCAAGCCATCTCCTTAGCCAGAGGTAAATAGTTTAATTGCATGTGGCACTCAATAGGGGTTTGTGACTCAAACAAATTTCTATGAGTCTGAGATGGAGTGGCAGGAGAGAAGTCCCTGGGGGTTGGGGTGGGGACTGGTTGGTCTTTTCTCACTTCTTACAACTCAGTCTGCGACAACTGGTGTATTAAACTTTTTTGACCAGGTCTTGACCAATTTTCTTTTTTGTCTCTTGCCTGCTTGAGAAAGCTGCCAACAAAAGGAATCTGACACTAATTAAAATAGAAAGAAATCTTTCAAACAGAAACAGTATCAGAAGCAAAGAGAAGAGAAAATATAAAATAAATGATGTACAATACATCATTTAACTTAGAAACAGAACAAAATGAAGCTCTAAAGATATTTTTTTGTCTAAATGAGAACCTGAGCATTCTTAATCAATAAGCTCATAAACCAAATTTATATTGTCATCCTTTATAGGAAAGTGCCTGAATCTTAACAGAAGAGACATGATGGGACTATGCTTAAAAGAAGAATGCAAAAAAATACTGCATTCGGCTTTGAAGCAGAAGCATAAACCAGCAAATGGTGAGAGACAAGCTACTCAGGTCAAATCACTTGAGCATGTTAAAAGCATCTCTCCCTGGTGGAGGAAACAGGGGAAATCACATGGACTTAACGTGTGCTGTTGCTGCATTGGAGAAGGAGATAGCCAACAGGTAGGGACCCGAGAGTGGAAGGATATCTATCTACAGAACCATCAAATATGAAAAACCCAAGCCTAAGGGAGACCTTTCTGTCTTATTGATATTTATTAATTGATACCTTAGTAAAAAAAAAATAACCAGTCAATCCTGCCTGGATTTCTGACTTAGAGAACTGCTGTCTTTTGTCAAGGTATGGACATAGGTGTGAACATGATGGGCCACATTCAGCCACCTGTGTCCTCTAAGTCCCGGGTGGATTAGTGCAGTAGCTATTTACACCGTCTGAGAGCAGCAAGGCAGAATCATCCCTTTTACCTCTGATCCTGGTAAACGGATGTGTGCTGTGAAGCCTGGAGTTCTGTGGGAGATCCTCTATGTATGGTTGCCACAGTGGGCCACAAAAAGAAGATGTTAACTGTATCTACAGAATGACATCAGACAGCCTTCCTTCCAGTGAATTACTTTTGAAATTAAAGTTAGATCGATAATGCGACAAACAAAGTCAGTCATTAGACAAAAAAGCCAATAGTAATGTATTATGAAGTCTCCATTGCTTTACTATACTTCATTTTGGGGGACCATGTTATCTTGATCTCTGAGTTTAGATGTTCAACCCTAATAGTGTGGATTGATTGTGTCATGCTTGAGTGGGTTTCAATTGCATAAGTCCTGAACTGACTTGGCACGCATCCTTGTGCTTAGTCATGTGGTCAAGAAAGCAAACAAAGGTTTTTTGCAGAAGTCATGGAGGAAGCTTGGCTTTGATACAAGAGAGTGGTTATATGTGGGAAAAGGAGGGTGGCAGTAGAGAGAACAGAATAAAGAAATGACCTCATGGACCAAACAGCTGAATGCAGCTCCCATTCCCACCATGGACATGCTAGCCAGTCTTGTGATTTTATGACATAATGTCTTTAATCTCTGTGTTTAAGTGTGTACATGTATGTATGTAAATAGTTGTATGAGAGCCTGCTTGTGTTTGTCAGTGTAGGCATGTGTCTCACAGAGTGCATGTGAAAGCGAGTGCACAGCTCCAAGGGTGAGTCCTTGCCTGTTATCTTGTTTGAGACAGAGTCTCTCTCTTTTGTTGGCTATCCACATCTGCACACCCCTCAGTAGCTGGCCTGAAAGATTCTGGGAATCCTTTTGTCTTTACCACCTCACCATAGGCGTATTGGCATAGCAGACACATACTACTTAGCTTGGCTTTGCATGGGCTCTGGGCATCTGAACTCAGGTCTTCAAGCTTGGGCAGCAAGCACTTTATCCACTGAGCCATCTCCTTAGCCCTGATTTTATTCTTTTGGTTCATCTCCCCCAGCTCCTCTATTTCCCTATCTGTAGAATGTTTAAGTAGGTGAATCAGAGTGCAAATCTAGATACAATCAACTGAATCCACACTCCCTTAGAGATGTGAAGGAAACAGAGTGCTCAGGTGTGGAGACTGGCCCAACTACCTGATAGACAAAGAATAGTTTTTTCCAAGGATGATGCATTCAGGGCATGATTTCACCATTCCAATGTTGCATAGCAGTTGACTGAAATCTCATGCCTGATGGCAGAGTAGGTTAGGTATTTAGAGTTAGAGAAGTAGTTGAACATTTCTATTTATCTGTAAAACCTTGATTATTAGATTTTCTTAATTTAAAAAATTCTGAAAAAATGAAGAGAGGTGAATTTTGACTAGATGCTGTGATTTTACCAAGCCTCCCTTAGAGTGTCATTGACAATGAGCTATACACCCACACTGTTGATTGTTGCTAAGTTCCATTGGATTAAAAATTAATAAATATAGATTTTAATGTAATAGCCCTGATGCCATTTCCTTATACAAACATTTCCTATCATATCTCTGGTGGACAAGTAAGAAGTTATCAAATTTCTACATTGGGTCAATTAGTGGATTCGAGAGTAGAATTTTTGTGGATAATTACCACAAAGTCCCTTGGACTACAGAGTTTTAACGTGGTCCATATTAACAGTGACCCACTAAGCCATTGCAGTGGACACATCTATGTCTATGGTGGGTGGACATAATGTCTCTGACTTTTAGAGAAATGCTTCCTTTTTCTTCCATTACATTTATCATAGCCTTTTTTGCTTTGATTTTTTTTGACTGTATTTTAGAGCCTGATCCACAAAAAGGACATGAGATCTTCAAAACACGAAATTGCAGTCCATTGTCTGGTTTCCAACCGTGTTCTGGTTTAGCCTTGGTTTAGAGGAGGCTGTTTCTTTAAACTCTCTCTTGCCCTATTTGAGATTAATCTGCTGCAGCACCTGTTAATATAACTGGACCTTCCATGGCACTAATGTGAATCACTTAGCTATTTAAAAAATGAGAGGGAGTAGCTTTCATCCCTTTGGCCATGTGCTAGGTTTAAACACTTACTTTGTCAAACCTTAGCAGGCAGCCTAAGTGAGGGCGCTGCAGAGGAGATGATGAACAGACCTGAGAAAGCTGCAAGCATCTATGACACCCCTGAAGGTGAAATTCCGCAAACTCCTGCTGTTTCAGTTTCTAAAAGTGAACACAGATTTTGGCACTGCTTAAACCCACCTTTCCCCCAAAACATCACAGAATCGAGGGGAAGGGGAAGGCAAGGAATTGGAACAGATGCTGACACAGCTGGAGACAGACCCTGAAATATATAATTGTACCCAATTTAGTTACTAAATGTGGGGTGCTTATAGATACTGTGTTGTTAAAGAAGTAATAGACATTTTATTGCCACTAAGGCTGAAATGAGCAAGTCTTTTGATCATTTTGCCTAGATTAACTGGTAATGAATCAATTAGCAAACATTAAGTTCAGACTGTCACCTAGTTAGTAATTGGTGTATAAATCCACCATTGCAGTAAAAAGGGTCAAGTGTCTATGTAAGGTCTTAAAAATGCAGAGTCCCAGAGAAAAGCGTTTTCTCTCTCTTACACACACCCAAACACACACACACACACACACACACACACACACACACACACACACCAAGAGAAAGAGAGAGGGAGGGGGAAGAGGAGAGAGAGGGAGAGAGGCACGCATGTGCACACACACATGTACACACATGCACACACACCATATATATTAAGTAAAACATTATAGTTATTCACTGTCTGTGTATAATATATGTCAGCCCTGGCAAGTTTGTGCCATGGCCTGTGGGCTGTGGAATTCAGTTGGTAACTATTAAGAGTCAGTTCTCTCCCTCCACTGTCATAGTTTAGGGCTTTAGCTCAGGTTGCCAGGTTTTTTGTAGCAAGTGATTTCCATTTCTGAGTTGCCCCACCAACCCTCACCCACATACATTTTCACATATCTATGCATGCTTAGGTTTGCAAGTGTGTGTTACCTTCTGTATTTTATTCATTGCTACAAAATACAGATTAAATGACCAAGGCCAGTTTTTATATAAAAGGAATACTCCCTGTTTTAGTCTTATAGTTGACCCTCCATGTTTACATTTTTGAATTTAACCATAACAGACCAAACATATTAAATGAATAAGATGATGTGTACTGAATATGTACACACTTTTCTCTTGTCACTGTAAGCAATACACTGTAACAACATTTGCATGGTGCTTCTATTGGATTAATTTCAGATGATTAAATAGGTACAAGGGCATGTACCAGAGCTATATACATATTCTAAATCATACTATGTATTGTGGACTTTGCTATCCACAGGGGTTCCTGGAGCCAGTATCTTAAGGAGACTGATGAATGACTGTGTATACTTAGCTGCTAAGTCCTGCAGTTCTTGACCCAATAATTGTGTAAGTCCCTTTGATGCACCTGTTTAAGCTTGTTCTTTTTTTCTGTTTAAACCAGCTCCTAGAGCCTCATTCTTTACTGGCATCGGTTGGAGGAATGTCTGGTGTTTAGTGCAGTTTCACAGACTAGATGGAGACTGCTACCATTGGTAGTAAGAGAAAAATCCTTTGCAGCATTGGAATGAGATATGAGGCCCAGAGCACAGCCCAGCAGCGTATCCCAACCTCTTGGCTATGGTGATTGAGCAGCTGGCACAAAAGAGGCTATGCTGTCTTAAGATAAATTTAGCAACTTCTGTAACATGCAGTAGAGAACCAAAGACATAGGTGCTCTGAGTTATGCCAGAGAACATATTTTGACAGTGGAATTTTAAAAATCTTTCAATTAAATTCAATTTGAAGAATAGCTACTGTAGTCGGATATGCTTAGGCTGTGCTGTAGGAGAAAAATAAATCCTCCTATCTCAGTGGTTTTATGTGTAAGAATTTATTTGTTACTGAAGCAAAATCCTGCCACAGGCTTGGCAGTTCTCTTCCAATGCCTCCCATCCAGGTGGTGACTCAAGGCTCCCAATTGCTTCCCTGTTGTAGAGGTGTGCTGTTTAACACCAGATTCTCTGGTGATGTAGCTGCAGAAGAGAATTCCGAGGATAGGTCACTACCATTTCGCTGCCTCATCCCTGAAAGCCATAGATGTCATATTGTAGCACAGACTTCAGTTGAAACTCATCATTTGGCCCTTTCTAACTGCAAAATCTTAAAATAGGATTCATTTCAAGTGTCAACTAAAGATCAAAACTACATGTCAGTGAATGTCATTATTACCCCCACACAATACACCAGGAAGATGAATGCTTTTCAGGCTACGATTGGCTCAAGACTGCTCAACCAAAAGCAAGAGAATCACAACGTAAATAAATAGTGGCTTTTAAAATCAAATCTTAGCACGACATTTGACATTTACCAAGGCCTTAAATGTGCATTGGCTACCTATAAATCTTTAGCTTCTGTGGGTCAGTGGGGTTGGAAAAGTGGAACAAGCAGAACCCTCTATTAGTACTGAAGCACTTCTGGTTAACGGAAGAGACAGCCAATGGGACAACCCGGGTTAGGATGTAAGCCGAAAAACAAGAGCTACTTCTGGTAGAAGAAAGGAGGTTAAGGCTCTCCAGGAAGAAAAGAGAATCCTTGATATGGAAGGGCATCACATCATCATGACACTGTGCTATTGCGTCATTGTGCCACTACAACACTGCACCACCACTACAAAACCACGTCACTGTGCCACTTCACTACTGCGTCACTGTACCACTTCACTACTGCGTCACTGTACCACTGAGCTACTGCGTCACTGTATCATTCCACCACTGGGGGATGGGGTAGTGGTGTTTGTCAGCTCATTGGATTGTTCCAGGACAGGCTTAGTTAAGTTTGAGTGCCTTTGAGTGATTTGTCCAGAATTCTAGATCCCTCAAGAACTATATCCTCCCTTCATCCCTCCTTCTCTTCCACTCTCTCCCTCCCTCTCTTCTCCCTTCCTCCCTTCCTCCCTCCCTCCTTCACTTCTTCCCTTCCTTCTTCCCTTCCTTCCTTCCTTCCTTCCTTCCTTCCTTCCTTCCTTCCTTCCTTCCTTCCTTCCTTCCTTCTCTCCCTCTTTCCTTCTTTCCATCCTTTCTTCATCCCATACTTATTTGAAGCTTGAGGACAATGTTAGAGTTTAAAAGCAAAACATATAAACAAATAAACAAGCCAACAAAAAACTCCAGGGCAGGCAAACAGCAAATCTTAACATCTTCCCAGAGGAGAATAGAGAAGGAGAATTTAACCACACTGTGGTTAAAACCAAGCTGTCTGAGTTAACCTGGCATGGATGTCAGTCACATGGGAGGGACATGAATTGGGGAGCTGTAGAGAATGAGTAAGGAAGCCCACCGTAGCACAACAAAGCAGAAGGTAAGCTCTGGCCAGCATCAAAAAAATTGGAAAAAGGGAATGTTGCATCTTTCTGAAATTCAGATGCATGGCTGTAAAGAACCTCATGGAGGAAGGAACTGGCATTCGTTTGTTTTTGATTTTTCTTTTTTTCTACATTTTTTTTTAAACAAGAAAAGAAAGATCATTCAAGCTGACTTGTTCAGGAATAACTTCATTAATATTTTGGTATACTTTATTTTAGATTTTTTTATTGAATATTTTATTTATTTGCATTTCAAATGTCATCCCCTTTCCTGATTCCCAGCTCCCAGAAATCCCCATACCGTCCTCCCTTCTCCTGCTTCTATGAGGTTGTGCCCCCACTCACTCACCCATTCCTGCTTCCCTGCCCTTGAATCCCTCTACACTGGGGGATCCCAAGCCTTCATGGGAACAAGAGCCTCTTCTCCCATTGATGCTGGACAAGGCCATCCTCTGCTACATATATGGCTGGAGCCATGAGTCCTTCTATGTGTACCTTGGTTGAGGGTTTAGACCCTGGGAGCTCTGGTTGGTTGATATTGTTGTTCTTCCTATAGGGTTGCAAACCCTTCAGCTCCTTCAGTCCTTTCTCTAACTTCTCAATTGATGACCCTGTGCTCAGTCAAATTGTTGGTTGTGAGCATCCACCTCTGTATATGTCAGGTTCTGGCAGAGCCTCTCAGGAGACACCTATATCAGGCTTTTGCCAGCATGCACTTCTTGGCATCCACAATAGTGTTTGCATTTGGTAACTGTATATGGGATGGATCCCTGGGTGGGACAATCTCTGGATGGCCTTTTCTTCAGTCTAGGCTCTACACTTTGTCCCCATTATTTACTCCTATGAATATTTTATTCCCCCTTCTAAGGAGGACCAAAGCACCAACACTTTGTTCTTCCTTCTTCTTGAGCTTCATGTGGTCTGTGAATTATATCTTGGGTATTCTGAGCTTTTGGGCTAATACTCACTTATCAGTGAGTGCATACCATGTGTGATTGGGTTACCTCACTCAGGATGATATTTTCTAGTTCTATCCATTTGCCTAAGAATTTCATGAAGTCATTGCTTTGAACAGCTGAGTAGTACACCATTGTGTAGATGTAACACATTTTCTGTATCCATTGTTTTGTTGAGGGACATCTGGGTTCTTTCTAGCTTCTGGCTATTATAAATAAGGCTACTATGATTATAGTGGAGCATGTGTCCTTATTACTTGTTGGAGCATCTTCTGGGTATATGCCCAGGAGTGGTATACCTGGGTCCTCATGTAGTACTATGTCCAATTTCTGGAGGAACTGTCGAACTGATTTCCAGAGTGGTTGTACCAACTTGCAATTCCACCAGCAGTGGAGACATGTTCCTCTTTCTCCACAACCTCTCCAGCATCTGCTGCCACCTGAGTTTTTTAATCCTAGCCTTTCTGACTGATGTGAGGTTGAATCTCAGGGTTGTTTTGATTTGCATTTCTCTGATAACTAAAGATGTTGAACATTTCTTTAGATGCTTCTTGACCATTTGAGTTGCAGGTAATCTTATATTTTGCTCTCTTTACAAAGCCTCCTAAGCCAACAGTATTTCCTCAGGCAGTGTTGAAACTCTTGATTTTTTTTTCTTAAGGGTCAGTTCCATATAGGCCAACCTGCTTCATTTAGTCACTTTACACCAGGCAATACTAATACAATTGCCCTCTCCAACAATGATTTCAGTCCTCACTGTGCACTAGAGTCAACCAGGAAGCATTAAGACAATGGCATGATGCCCAAGCCCTACACAAACCAATTCACTCATGACCCAAGGAGGCTGCATCCCTGATCTGGATCCATTTTGGGTAGCAGTGACATCATTATGGATTTACTACTTAGCTCAACCATTTTCCTACCTCTCAATTTGTTTTCTGATTTCCTTAACTTTAAGTTTGATTCACAGCCATATCTAATTCTACTTTTACCTTGTCATAAAACACTGAAAATCTGCATAGTGTGTTGGATTTTAATCAGTATTCCTCAGAAAGGCTAGTCGAGAAAAACTCTAAAAAAATCTACATTTTAAAATTGATTATTCATGCTGTGTATCATCCAGGATAGACTCAGCCTTTTCTGCACATAGGAATTAATTCAGACGCTTTTAAAAAAAATAACACAACTGGGAAAAACACAATTCTCTAGCACTAAACCCAAGATTTTGTTCCAAGTGTCACTTGGCTGATCACAGATAAACTTATTGACTTCTCTTTAGGTAATGACCTAATAATATTCAAGCACTTTGGGAACTAGGGTTAGGAAGTCTTGAGAACATACAACTCTAACATACATACAACATACAACATAACTGGCTTTAACTTCTGTGGTCATCAAGACTCTTTGAATAATAAAAGTCTCTTCTGATGTGGAGAATGGCAAATTGAATACAGGAATTGAGGCTGATGCCATGCAGTATTCTTGCAGTGCTACAAAATGTCTGTAAGGAATGGGATTCATCGGGAAGTGACTTGGATGCAATATCAATGCATAGGCAGTTGGTGGCTCTAAGTTACCAAATACTGCAGTTCTCAGCTATCAAGTATTTCTTCAATGTTCTCTTAAATCACAGTGTTTCATGTGTTGAGACAAATGTGCCATCCCATAGCTGCTTGTGTATACATATAGTATATTTGATATAGTTAATAAACATGTTTCTCTAACCATATGTCATTCAGCAACAGGCATTAATTTTTTTATGTTCCTTAGGAAACATTTTTGGCATCCGGTCTTTTGCCTCCAAGTGAGAATTCATATAATCTCAAGTAGGAATCCTGTAATTGGCATTATCAAAAACTTGCTTTGATACTGGGCATGGTACACATCTCAATCTTGATTAAGAAGTCAGTAGGATATCAGGAGGATAATGATTTTAAAGATAAATGAACCACACATCGAGACCCTGTCAAAAATTAAGTGGAGATGACTCTTTAGGATCTAGGTAGTTATGCAGTGCTCATGTGACTTCTCCTCATGGGACACTTAATTGCCCTTTGAAGGATAGCTTTCTTTTTCCTATACCCCAGATACCCCAGACCATCTCACCCGTACTTCCTTTGATAATAGCAGTCCCCCCTTTTTTCTGGCTTCTAAACTGAATTTTTCCATAATCACTCAAGGGAATTGACTGTAATCTCTTTCTTCTCAATTCATTTTCTATTGAGTTGCACTTAACACTCTGCTTCTCCTACTGACTGGTGGACATTTGGTCCAGGGGAAATATTTAAATATCATTGTAAAAACTCCATGATAGCTGCATATGTCTATGTGTATACCCTTGGGAGTAAGTGTATGTGTACAGACACAATGTGCACACAAACATGTACATGTCATAAGTCAACTTCCAACATTATTCCTAAGAAGCCTTCTACCTGGTTTATAGTGTGTGTGTGTGTGTGTGTGTGTGTGTGTGTGTGTGTGTGTGTCTTTCAGACAGAATCTACCATGACAACCAAAGGCTGAGTGATCCGGTTAAGCTAGCTTGTCCCCTTAGTTCCAGGAACTGCCTTTTCAGCTACCAAGCATTGGATTATAAAAAAGTATTATTTTTATATGAGTGCTGGGAATAAAATTTGGCTCCTCAGAATGGCATGTACCTTGCATGGCAAGTACCTTACAACTGTACTATTTCATTTACTTTTTGCTGCTGCTGCTGTTGTCTTGAGGCAGGGTTTCTCCAGGCTCTCTGTATAGCTCTGACTGTCCTGGAACTCACTATGTAGACCAAGCTGGCCTCAACCTCAGAGATCCACCTGCCTCGGCCTCCCAAATTCTGGGTTTAAAGGTGTGTGCCATCATAGCCAGTTTTTAAGCATCTTTCATGACAATAAGCTTTTGGAGTTGCAGTTGAATTAATCTGAGCTCCAACATCTTCCACTTGCCAGTTTGTTATGCAGTTTGTGTCTGGGTAAAGGATGGTGTCAGACACCAGGCCTCGAGTATCCATAGCTCTAGAAGATAAACTCTTCAACGGTTGAAAGGCTCCTTTCAGGAGTATGGAGAAATGTGTGTCTTTAACCTACTACAACTTAAGAGTTTGGTATGAGATTCATTGAGTATTACTGAGCTTTTTCAAAATGACTCCCCAGAGCTCTTGAAGAAAAGAAAAATGTGTTCATTGCCATTAACTGAGTAACTGGTGGTGTACTTAACCTGAGCACTGCCTCCTGCAGTCACCCAGGTGAGAAGCAGCTAGATGGCAAACCATTAAGCTTTGTGATAGTCAGTCTGGGACTCGTAGTAAAGCTACTGGTTGTTTTGCCTGTCTGATATATTAATGCATCTTCATACTTATGGCTCATTACCCCCATTGGCAGTCTTCTGGGTCTCTTATTTCTCCTCTGTTTCTGATTCTTCTGAGAAATGGCTGTCTGTATGTCTCTTAGAAGACCCCAAAGAAAGTTTCAGGGTTGCCACATAGTCTGTGTATAAAATCATGTTACTCAGAACATACTGAGCAAATCTGATAAAAATATAAAATCTGTCAAGCTCACTTTGCTTGTTATGATAACAAAGATTTTAATAACATGAATATTTTTATTTATACAACTGTACATAGATGATGTTAAGAAAGAAAGAAATATCTGGCAGTAAATTTAACTTGCTAAGACAAAGAATATTTTGATTGTGTTGTTGGTGTAGATGGGAATTTGAATGACATTGTTTCTCAACCCTGCCAGAGGCTGGGGAATAGTAAATTTTCTCAATGCCATTTAAGTGTCTATGCCTCTTGCTATTTGTCTTGCCAGGGATATCACAGGTCTTGATGGATTTGTTATTCGCAGTCATGCTTGGCTGATGCTTCTACATTTTTGATTGTCCCACTAGGAGTTTCATTATGGGACTGTCCTCAGGAAATGTGCTGCTGGCTGAGCCTGCTGAACTGGCATGTGCCCTGCAGCTTCAGTGTGGGAAATAGATTTATTTTTCTGTTTGTTCAGTCTGCTTAGGCATTTACTCTACAAATGTACATGAGGATAAAAGGTTTCATGTTGACCTTTCTAGGTCCAGATTATGTATAATTGAATCTTATCACAAAGAATATTTATTATACTGGAAACACTGCTGGACACATCAAATCATTTGGAAGAGATGGTCGTT
>JADRCC010554108.1:0-14308 GCA_019843855.1 Hylomyscus alleni
TGAAGGTTTGGCATTCTCTCCTATCCACCTCACACGTAAGTATCTCCAGGCTTAGAAATGAAGGTGCCTTCCCAGAATTAGACTCTCTGAGGTTTGTCTCTTTTGAAAAGTTCTGTTCCTCCCAGCAATACACTGTACAGTGCAATGCTTTCTTTTAGTGGAAAGATGTTTCTGGAACAGGAATTAATGTCTGTTCCTAAACCACAAAAAAATCATTTGAACTACATATTCCACCCACTGCAACCCCATCTGTTTCTGAGACATACCTGACTCAAATTAACAGATAGTCACTCTCAGAACTCTGGTAGAAATACACATTGTGTACAGGGTTTCTCTCCAAAGAACTAACACAGCAGTAGACAGTATGGCTTTTGTGACCACCATTTATTACTGGTTTTAAAAAAGGTTAAAATGATAAGGTTTTGTATTATCATTTAATGGCTTAATTTAGCAGAAAATATATCAAATGTTCAAAATAAAATTCTAGAAACATCCAAAAATATTTTCTGAAGATATTTATTCATATTTCAACAGTTCCACCTAGAAATGCCCTTTATGATTTGAGTCTTGTCTTAGACATAGCCTATGCTCAGTGATTATGCTCCTATAATCCTCTTCAAGTTGAAATAATCTTTATTTTGATTTGACTGAGATTTCTGTGAAGACATCTTGTCACTTTGAAGAATGCCTGTAACTTGGATTCACCCAATGATCCCAGTGTCAGGTGACCCCAGTTAGGCAATTTGCATGGAATGGCAGGATTTTTATCCAATCATATTGGGAGGCTCAAAGATAGTGAACTGCCCCCTAAGTGGTAATCCTGTCTTTGCTCAGTTGATTGAGATGGTGTCTGGCAGCTTTTACCTTTACAACTTTGCCTACTCTATTCATAAGAAATAACATTCCTTAGAGAAGTAGAAGCTCAATAAAATCCCACTACTCGTACTTCTTTTCCTCACTCTAAGTTTTAACAATTATTGTCAGTTCTTTCCTGAGTTAATGTTTAGTGGAGAAGTTGGCACATGGATTTTCTAATTTCTTCTACCTATGTGAGTTGGTATTCAATTTTAAAATATTCTCCAGATGTATTATCTATTTTTCCTATGATGCAAGACAATTTAGTGAATTTACTATAATTCATTGCTATTATTTGTTGTGTTGGTGATAATTTCTGCTTTTTCAAAGTATCCCATATTTATGTAGTGGCAGAACTTCAGCTTCCTTCTACATTCTTTTAGCCCTGCCCTCATCACTTTTTGACTAGGCTCTCACTGGTTGATGTAGCACAGTACTTTATGTTTATCTATGTTCTCAAGGATACTAGTTTGCTTTTAATTGTCATTGCTTTTTAGAAAGCAACTTATGAACACTAGATGGGCTTATTGTTACTGGAGTAACAAATAGCTCTCTGAAGGTTCTCCCCGAGTACACTCTTATTAACAATACTTATTAACATTTATATGTGTAAAAACAGAATTTCATCACAATATATTCATTACAGTACAATGACAAATGGCGCCTTCTAGCTTTGTGCATCTGTATTTTCCTTCTTCAACTTTCATTATCTTTGAATATATGCATTCATCAGATTCATCCCCTGAGCCCACTAGCTGATATCACACCCAGAAAGCCCTCTTCAAGCGGAAATTGGTATCACATGGTTCCTGTTCAGTTTCAGAGCCTTTTTTACAAAGGACCACAACACTGCCTTCCAGAAGTATCAAGAGAGATCATTTGGAACAATATTAGTGATGAGAAACACAACTCAAGCATAATGGTTCTAGTTATTAATAAAAAAATATCTACAGAACAAAATGTCTTTGATTGCTAATCTATCCCGGGGAAACACAACCTAGTAACAGATTAGAAATTGCCCATCTCTTCTTTACCTCATGACATTCATCAGGAGCTATAGACAGGATGATAGATGTGACCTTGACATAATGCAGGTTGTTTACCAAATATTGAAATAAATTTCTTCCCAGACAAGGTATAAACAACGTCTACCACTCCTTAGATGGTACTAGCAACAAACCAAACTACAATCCTAGCAACATTCACCCTAAGGAACAACTGAGTTTATTGAGTCTTCTTACAGAACTTGTGTAAAGTCAGGTGTATGAGTTACCAGAAAGCAACCACATTCAAAAGTCTTTATTAAACATGAATGATGGCTTCCTCATAGCTATTTATATGGAGCATGCCTTATATTACTTACCCAATCCTGGGCCTATATTCTTTAGAATCTCCTTAGACCTCAGACAAACCACCCGCTTAGAGCAGAATTGTATACAGAAATACATATAAATTGTTGGAACAAAAATATCTGGAATCTCAGGCAAGGGTTCAACAACCTTTCCTACCCGCTCCTCTGAGGGAATATCAAAAGCCTACAGACCCACCTATGATGGTCTTCTGCCAGGTGGCATGGGTCATCAGCAAAGATGGCAGCTGTTTTGCTTTGGTAGCATAATTCTACAACACCAAGTCTTCCTAAAGTACTTAAAAGTATGCAAGACTGGAACAGTAAATTCAAATCCAAATGTATTATGACTGAGTAGGTTGTTTCATTTAAATCCACTAATCATAAGAAAGATCAATTTATTCCAACAGTTGCCAGTAACATTTTAGGCAGGTGAAACTCTAAAACAAGGGGTTGATTTTAGAGGTATCAAGTAGAGAAAGTGTTCTTTGTTATGAGACTATGTATGCAATTACTCATCTTGCTGTTTTACATGAGAAAAATCCAAGTGTTTTATAGCAGAGTGACAAACATAATTAGACTTAGAAATGGGTTGGGGGTGAACAGTATTTCAGGGGAGGGAGCAGGAACCTTAAGCTCTGTTGGTTAAGTAATTGGCACAGATTACAAGAAAATCTGCTAGTGTTGTATGCCAGTTTACAAACTGCCTTGTTTTCTCTTTTATATATATAATAAAATGAAACGAGTAGCTTACGATTAAAGAGAAGTAGACGCTCCCAGGAGCAATTGTCTCCTGAGAGGAGAGAAACTAGATTCTTCAAGAAAAATGAAAATGTTTCATGCTTCCCTTTCATCTTCTCAAAGGTTACTTCGAAGAGTTAACTCCTAAAGAGAGACAGATGTGCCCAGAAATTAAGCATTCACAGCCAGACCAGGAGAAATCCTCTGTGCTTGGTTTAGAAATGAAAGCCTTAGTTTTAGCATCTGAAACAGCCTCTCAGAATTGCCTTCCAGAGGGCCAGCCTGGAGCCCAGGGAGAGAGGGATGGGGCAGGGTGGGGCTCTGAGGTAGTTCTGTTTTCCTTCACCATGACCTTGACAGTCTGGGTGAGGACAACACACCCGCTTCCTCCTATTGACAGTCCCGTCGTGACTGAAATATACAGAGCAAAAGCAGTTTCTGTATGTTCTTGTGTTTGTGTTTGCTTTCCTGAACAAATGTGACTGATGGCGAATCCATCCACGGCTTATGCTGAAGCTATTCCCTCATTTGTATCGAATGTCCTGTAGAAAAGCAAAGGAAATATTCCCCTGAAAATTCGGGTCACTATCAAATGAATCTAATTTAAAAGTACACATGTATGATAGATAATGAGAAAAACATGGAGCACAAAAACATGGATGATTATGCTTAATGCTTTTCAAGCAGCATCTCAAAGAAACAGCCGTCTTCACTCTTAGCTCACGCCTGGCCTGTTTTTAACAAGGGAAGCAGCAATTTATTTCTGACATATTAGAAGCTCTTCTCTCTCACAGCCTTATATAGGTGTTCCTTTTTAAGGGATTCTTGTTTTGTCGTCTTCTTCTTCATCTTTTCTTCTTCCTCTTCCTCTTCCTCTTGCTTCTCTTCCTCCTCCTTCTCCCTTTCCTCCTCTTTCTGCTTTTCCTCCTCCTCCACTCTCTTCTTTCCCTTCTTGTGTCATTTCCTCTCTATCTCTTTCTACACTTGAATTTACTGCTATAAGTTACCTTGCACCTATACAGTAATTATTTCTGAATTATTTTTATCTCTAATTTGAGGCAAACAAACCTAGTGTAAGTTCCCTGAAAGTGCATCCTTTGAACACACCAAAATAGGAAGGGGAGTTCCCTTGTGTCCCTATCTGCATTTCTCTCATTGCCTTTTCTTTCCTTCTCTTTGCATTATATTACCTAAATATTCTTTCATGACAATGATATCTCATTATGTTGCCAGGATTGTCCGTCTAGAATTCATGGGACTCTCATTTCTACCTTGCATGATGACATGAGAGGTGTGCAACACTGTGGAAGGGACAAGTTTAATTTCCTCTCCACTCATCAGAGCCTGAGAATTTCCACCACAAGTTCTTCATATATGTATATGAATGATTCCCACTGTTCTTGTCTTAACAGAAGATCTGATCATCTCAAGAGCATTAACCACAAAATCTCTTCTCTTGTTTCTTCCTGGACGTCCTTGCTATTGTCATGAAGTTATTGAAGTTCTGTATGCTAAACCTTCTCAACATTAAAATGGACTCCAAAATAGCTTTTATATTATGCAGAATTCAACTATGTTTTTAAAGTTGTCTATATACCTTTCTTTGTCTATTGTTGGTGACATAGCTCAGCTCCAAGTTGCCAAGTCAGTACACATTATTCAAATAGGCTTGTTTGCTTTTATCTAACAGATTAATGTGCTTACATTTTATTGTCATAAGAACCCTAGCATATTTCTAAAAGAAGAGTGTACTTCTTGCTTTTTTTTGAGAGGTTTTTGGTACATTAGTGGAGGATTTTTGAGGTGCTTGCTAAGTACCCATCTCCCTTCCTTGTCTGAGCTACAGTGTTGCTTAGCCTCAACTCTACTCTGTTGTTTCTGTGTTTAATTTATTTTTTAACCTCTATCAGTAAGATAACTCCTGCTCCATGAGTGCCCTTAATGATACTGAGCGTAATCACTAATATTCTATCTTCTCACAATGCACCCTATGAACCTTCATTCCGACCCTGCTCACAGAAGCCTAAGGAGAATATGAAAATGTATGCAAAAATATTATATACTAAATGTTTGTAGCATTGAAAAATATAATGTATGCTCTTTTCTTCTTGGTTCTAAGATTCTTCAGGGATATAATCCATCTAATTCACTAAACCATTATCCACAAGTATTTGCAACATATGGGCACTTGTCATTGTCTAAGTCATTGGTGGATTAGCTTTCATATCTTCAAATATGACACTATAATTATGCCTATATCATGATACCTAGTGTAGGGGAGGTACCCCAATGTTAAACAGTTGAGTGCCTTTCTCCTAGAAACCTGGCATGTATGATTCTGGTTATGATTGTTATATCTATTATAACAAGGGGCATGCATTTAATATTTAAAAGGAACCTGTCATCCCTGAGTACTTTGCATGTTTATATGATTAAAAATATGAATCATAGTTTACTATCCAAAAAGCAAATAAAAGCCATCTAAACCTTTTCTATTGTATATCATGAAAAGTAAAAATGTATAATTTCTGTTTTATCCATAATTCCACTATACGAATCTGACACAGTCCCTAAAGATATTCCCTACATCTCCCTGTTTCACTGCAAGCCTTTCATTGAAATAAACCTAAGAAAGCTTCTTCTTCAGTCTTGTCTTCATAGTTAATCTGTGCAGTTGTGAGCAAATTACTTAAACTCTTCGTGAAAATACTTTGTTCACCTCTATTGTTAAAATGTTTACAATGATATGTAGGCATGAACTCAGCTACGAGAGAGTCAGTGACAGTCTAAGGACCTGTTTCTCATAGAGCAGTTCTCAGTTCTGACAACAGATAATGACTTTGGGATTGAGCAATGGAAAAGCCTCTGCTTCGTAGTTTTACGGGCTGTATTCTCCTTCTCTTAGCTGGTTATTTCAACATCAACTGGCATGCTCCGGAGTAATGCAAGACACAGGGAAGAAGAGGAAAACTTCACAGTGATTAAAACCTCCCAGATCCTCAGTCACTGCCATTTATGGATAGTTCTGACTATTGCTATTGTCCTGGATCGATGGAAGAGAAATTTATCAAGTAAGTAACATTCATCTACACATAGCACCAACTGAAATCAGGGGTATTCTTTCCTAAGTGAGATGAAGAATATTGAAGGAGAACCAGCCAGTGTCCTTCACACTGCCATCAGGCCATCTATGAAGGTAAATAAGCTACATCAATTAAAGGATACCTGGCCCTTTTAGAGAGCATTCTCTTCCTTCTTTCATGTATGCTCTGTTTCTTATCAAGTCAGCTTCTTTTCTTCTGAGTGTAAATCCCACCCTACTCTTTCTTCCCATGGCCTATCCCTACCACAAGGCTTTACCAGTGAGAACAACAAAGCTCCAGATGTGTAGAAACCTGTAATTCACCAGAGCCAAAGATATCTTTGGAGACAGTTGTTTTCTTGTCACACACTCAAAGGGGAAAAGAAAATATGGCCAACAAAGTACCCATTTAAAATGGTCCTTTACTGAATACTTTTAGCAGATCAGAGTTAAAATTTGTTTTTCCCAGTGGCAAGGTGAGGAACAGACATGCATATTAAGGCATATTAAGGTCAACCACAGTGCTGCTAAACTTTGAAAGTAGAAGCCTTTTGAAGTCTGTAATTAATGAGCACTATGTTAATTAGCACATTTCAATCTTAGAGAATCTTTTTTCCTCTAACTTGAGTGAGACTTTGATATGTCGAATCAGGGGAATACTCCTTGACTACTTTTTGTTGTAAACTCCAGTTAAGCAAAATGGTTGTCTGTTACTACATGATGGTCTTTTCATCCAAACATCACACTTTAGGGAAGTCATATTATCCAAACTAAAAATAAATCTTCTCTACAATTCCAAGTTTGTGTCTCACTTTATTTTAGAATTGGTATCATTTGATTTGTGTGTGTGTGTGTTTGTGTGTTTGTGCATGTTTGTGTTATATGTTTACACTCATGTAGGTATAGGCATTTGTACATATTTGTCATTTTCCTGTGTATGGGTAGCTGAGACAGACCCGATATCTTCTTCTGTTGATATCCACTCTACTTTGTGAGGCAAGCTATCTCATTGAACCTGGTGCTCAGTGTAGATGGTGTACTGGTTGCCCAACAAGATCTGGGCATCTGTCTCAATCTTCCCATTGCTTGGCATGGGAGATACAGTATGTGCCACTGCCATAAGCATCTATATCCTTGCATGGAAAGCACTACAAAAAAATTAGCCATCTCCCAAGTTGCAAATACTGCTTTGTTTATACATACAAAAATATTATCTAGGTCTTAGGATTATCATCCACCATTCATCTATAGGTAATAAAAATCTTTAGTTAAAAATCTAAATAAGCCACAGTTAAGTGAAACGTGTTGATAAATGGCTAAGATCCTAACACAAACAACCGAGTTTTGATTTTATTTCTTAAACCAGTGATCTTCTATTGAAGATTTAGAAATATTAAATGTGATTTATCAATATGGTTTCTATTCATTCAATGTAGTTCTTATACCCTTCTCAGAAAGAATTCATTTTTATTTGGGTTTTCATTGTTGCTCTTTTCTTTATATTTTTAGATTTGTCCAGTGTTAGTGTTTGTCAGTTTGGCTACAGAAGTAGAGTTCTGCCATTCAACCCTGTCCCTGCTACATGTTACAAGGCAGGCCCTGCCCAGGAAAGAGAAACGCTCACTGTCTAAAGATTGCATTGGTGCTCTTCCACTGGCTCTATCACCTTGTTAATGTGAAAATGTGTAAAGCAAAGCATCCATGTTCTTATGTTTTTTATAAGGATTATTGAGTAAAGCAGGCAGGCATCCTGCAGTGTTATCTGCCAATTGCTTATATGAAATAGCAGCAGATACTGCTAGAGTGATGACAGACACATATGTCAAAAGTAGCAAGAATAATAAAGGTGAAAGACTGTAAATGGTGTTTGGGGTAACCATCTCCTTATTTTGACAGACTATTGACAGAAACAATAAAGAGAGGAAGGTACTATGTGGCTCACGGTTTAGAGAAAAATGACAATTCATAATATCAAGGAAAACATGACAATGGAAAAGGTTTCTGGGTGTGGCAATGCGAAAATGATGCCCATGTTTAAATGATGGCAGCTGTTAGGCAACAGAGGGCTCAGGCCAGGAGTTTTCCTAGAACCTTTGGGCTCAGCTCCCACAGTAGCTGTATATCTGACAGTGAAGTCTCCTCTTCTAAAGCAGCATCATTACCTGAGTGCCAAGTCTTCAACAGTGCATGTACCTGTGGGGGCCACTCCATACTCTAACCATAGTAAGAATCAAACTTCCGTAATGTACTGGTGTTGCTTAGCGTACTGGAAGAAAAACAATTTTCCAGGATTCTGCAACAAATTCAATATAAAATTTGGGATTGTAGAATAAGTACAAAAATGCTAATAAATATGATAGTAGAGGAAATAAAGTTAATTATGTTGGATAGTAAAAAGAAATGGTGGACATGAAATAGAATAGTTAGTTGGCTTTTACCAACAAACCCAAGTGATGAAAAACAGCTACAGATTTGGCTTGTGAGTCTTTGGTTTTTCTCTCTAGTCTGGGTGGCCTGAGCTAAGTTCTACTGGCCTCTTTCTATAGGCATCTGCTGAATACCCAGTATCACCTTGCAATCACTTCCTGTACAAGCATGAGGACCTGGATTCAGTTCCATCCCATTCCATCCAGAAAAAGCTGAATGTGGCCATGCATGCCTATGATCTCAGTGGGAAAGGGGTTTACTGGCTATCCAGTCTAGCTACATTGGTTAAACTGGCAAGATTCAGGTCCAGTCAGTGACCTTGTCTAAAATAGTAAAGAATAGAACTATCTTAGATCAACTTTTGGCCTTCACACACAAGAATGCATGAACCTAGGCACACACAAACAAACACATACAACTATCAAATACACATTCACATTATCACATTCACATGAAGAAACAGGCAAGTTATAACTAATAGGTTACAAATAGCCTGGCAATAGCCGTAACTCATAGCTCATCCACAAGAAAGCCAAAACATCAAGTATAAGATTAGCCTACAGACTGCAACAATATTCTAAGAAAATGATACAGATTAAGTGTCTGTTTTATATTAGCAGTTTTTGTACTTATTCTACAATCCCAGATTTTATATTGAATTTGGTGCAGAATCCTGGAAATTTGTTGGTTTTTGTTTTTTTTTGTTTTTCCAGCATGCTAGGAAATACCAGCAAGATGAGAATGGTTATAGTTGATATAAGTTACCATCTAAAAAATACCAACTAAGGAAATGTAGGCTTATTCCTATAAATGCAGAACACCTTTCAGTAAATAAACTCTGTCATTAATAAAGTCTCTCCAGTATAGGAATGATTGTATACACTTGTTACGAGTAAATACCAGTGTTGAAGTGGACATTTCTGGTTTCTTTGGAAACTCACTTGTGCTATGTGATTTTTTTTTTTTCTTGAAACTCTTAAAAGAGGATGTTTATGCTTAGCACACATGCAGAACGATGTTTTGCTGTGAACAGACAAGTGGTGGTTTTCTGGAAACAGCCTAAAAAGGGGGCATATGATGTTTTGCTAGAATGGATACTTGAGAGAACACCTAATGTTTAGAAAGGGTATAAATATAACCCAACAGTCAGTGGACCCAAATGTACGGCATTGGTTCACCTTATCATTCTTTGCTGATCATCATTGGGCTTTGCTGATGCTGTTCTTCACTAGCAATGCATTATGGTACTGGTTCTCCTTATCATTCTTTGCAGCTCACCATTTGTCATGACTTCATAGAGAGAAATGCCACCAAAAAACTTCTGATGGTGTTCTGGCAGCTACTTGATGATTCATGAATGGTGTTTGCAAATGGATTAAGCTGCCACTGCTAATTTGTGCAAACTACATAGCTGATATCCTGACAATCTAGATTTGATATGGTTTGATTTCCAACGAACTATTTCTAAACCAGCCCACATCCTCCTTTGCTCTATTAACCTTTCCTTTTCACTATCTCTGGTGGGTGTTGGACTAGAAGGGAAGTTAAAGCATTTAAGATCAAAACCTACTTAGTGTACTAATTATCTTATTTAGTTTGATAATGTTAGAGAGTCCTAATAAAAACAGAGTAAGGAAAATACACTATTATAACCATTTTAATGTGAAATTTCTATTGTAATTTTTGTAGTACTCATAAAGGAAAAAATAATTAAAAGACAAAAGAATTAGGGAGGAAAAGTGATGAAGATAGTTTAATATACAGATTGAATGATAAACTTTCTAAGAGAAATTATGCTAATATCTATAACCATGATAAATATAGTTGATAACAATGTATTGAAATTCACTAAGGGAATTTTAAACACTCGATACAAAATAAAATATATGAAGCTATAATATTCAGAACTGACAAAAAAGGGAAAATCTGAAAATTAGTTAATTATGAATCCTCTTTCTTTTTTTCTGAGACAGGGTTTTTCTGTATAGCCCTGCTATTCTGGAGCTCACTTTGTAGACCAGGCTGTTCTGGAACTCAGAAATCCGCCTGCCTCTGCCTCTCAAATGCTAGGATTAAAGGCATGCTCCACTACTGCCCGGAGAATCCTCTTTCTTAATAACATATAAAATAGTTTAAAAATGTATAATGATTCATGAATCATTGGTTGCCACTTTGTAGTTGTGGTTGGTTCCAAGTCTCATAATCTCCACCAGTGATCAAGTCTTTCATATTCAATACCACAATTACAGACAACCTCAACTTTTCTGCCCTTGTATTTTAAATAATCTCTATGCTACATGTGATAACTAACACAGTATAAATGTTTTTTTAGTACTTGTTAACCTATATTATGATGTGAATAACAGGATATTGTGTCTGGTCAGAATGGTCATGTTATGCTGTGAATTCATTTAAGACTTGGTAACTACCTGATGGGTTTTCAGAAGTGATTATATCCCAAGTTGTTAGTTTTCATCAATTTTTTTTTTTTCAAGACAGGGTTTCTCTGAGTAGCCCTGGCTGTCCTGGAACTCACTCTGTAGACCAGGCTGGCCTTGAACTCAGAAATCTGCTTGCCTCTGCCTCCCAAGTGCTAGGATTAAAGGCATGCACCACCACCACCACCCCGCTTTCATCAATGTTTTATGCTCTGGATGGGCTTAAAATATAATGATAATTTAGGAATGAAAGGAAATCAGGAGTTTGGGCCTGCTGGACAAAGTAGGTCACTGAATGTGTGCCCTGGAAAGAAACATCTTACCATACCCTTATGGTTTCTTTATGGTCTACTCCCTGCTCACTGCAAGTTGAGCAGCTCTGCCAGATCACATAATCCAGTTCATTTTGCTTTACCTCCTTCTGATCCACAGCCATACATCTGCCAGCTATGAACTAAAGTGTTAGAATCCATGAGTCAAAAAACACGCATCTGCTTGTAAGTTGTTTTCTCAGCTGGTGTGTATGTGTGTGTGTGTGTGTGTGTGTGTGTGTGTGTGTGTGTGTGTGTGTTAAATATTTTGGTAATATCATTGACCTATAGTTGGCAAAATCCATGAAGGCAGGATTCACATATAGAAGGTGACTATATAGCTTTTATAGTGTAAATGTTGCTCCTATTTTCTCAAATGAAGTCATAAGATGAAAGCCATACTAGGTTGTGCAAGTGCATATCTTAGGCTGAACCAAGAACATTTCTTTCTCTATCCTTAGGGCTATGCCTAGAAGATTCTGGTCTATGTCTAGTCTTCCAAACAGACTGATTCTATCTGGATTCTCTGGGATCCTGACTGACTTACTCTGCTTATCCTCATACTATCTTTGGCAATATGTTCTAATCTTCTGGATCCTTCTCATTCTCTTGGTTTTCCTGTCTTTACCTGGGTCTATCTTCTCCTCTCTGCAACCTGTCTCTGTAAAACTGTCCCAGTAAAATAGCTATGCACATCACACACCACCCATCACACCACCTTTTCTGGTGCTCTTAAGCAGCTTCTCATTCCCATAAAATTCTTGTGTGAGTTCATTGTATCCTATCTCTGACTTATTCTATCAAATATTTCCCTGGCTCATTATATTGTCTATTCCTCAACTTGATGTCACTTTCAAACATGACTACTTCCTTCTATAAACTAACATTACCTCCACTGTGTACTAAGGTGTATACTAAGGGTATGTCTCTATTCTAGCCAGATCATAATGTGGTTCATGACATGTCTGCATTCTGGCCAGATCATATAGACCTAGAAGGTCTTTAGATATGATTCTTAACCTCAGCAGCCATGTTGCTGGATTAAAATTCTTATATACATGTTATTATAAGTCACTATAGGTATTTTTGGAAAATAAACCGTGTTCTTGTGACGATGAACTGAAAAAATTGAGAAACACCATGCAATGTAAAATGTTCAAAAATGTTTTAAATTGAATTACAATATAAATTTTATTTATTAAGTCATGTGAAATGCATGTAAAAGAAAGCACACAAGAAATTTATAGCTTTTATTGAATGTATTCAAAATGAAGGAGCATTAAAACCCTGGGACCTTTGATTAAAGCCAGACAAGACAGGCATTTTAAACTTTGCACAAAGTAGAAATAGAGAAAATAATACACATATAAAAACATAAGTCTATAAAGTAGACAATATATACATAATAGATAAAAGTAACAGAGGCAAAGTTAGCTCTTTGAAAATATTTTCAACTGTCATTCTCCAAATAAGATGAGTCTAGAAAGATTACAAATCATGTGTAGATGAAATGAAAAAGAAAAACATCACTGTGGATCCCATTAACGTTGAAACGAGCTTGAATATATTAAACATTACTTGGATATTCAAAAGAGAGAATATTCTGAGCTACCTGAAATGGTTACTATCTTGATCAAGGTGGACTTACATTGCAGTCTTCCACACTTTACAGGTCATGTCATTCCTTAGTGATTTTTAAGAAGGAATTATTTGAACTGTCTAAACCTCACAGTTCCTGATGCCACATTCCTGTAGCTGTGTTGGGGGAACCTGCTGGGAAATCTTGTCTAACTCTTGTTGGCTTCTCAGTACTACACATGTCTCGCTTCATGATTTATTCTGTGGATGCTCCGATCTTGAAATGACTCCCGACCATTTTCCTATAACTGGAACTGCCCCCTAGCCTTATCCTTCATTACATATTCTTCCCATCTTGTCCAATGATAAAAATTAGTAGATCTATAGATTTAATGTAAAGACTATTACTGTCAGTTCCTACCTGATGGGTCTCATACCTAACCAGTTATCAACAAATTTGTCTATATCTTATTCTTTTTTTCTCTCTCTCTCTCTCTTTCCCTTCCTCACTTCCTTCCAGCCAGTGATTTTACTCTTCAGCCAAATTTAGAATCAGTGCCCTAGGTGGTATGATTAATTACTAGTTTGATTAATTATTCAACTTGTCCCACTTCTCCACCTTCTCTTGCTAGATCTACCTGGCATCCTACTTAGTTTTAAGATGGAAAGCTTGAAAAGAGGTCAGGAAAAACAATCAAGATAATTTTAGTGATACAAAAGTACAAGAGAAATAGTTTCATTGAGGGACATGTGTATGGATTTGTGTGTGTGTGTGTGTGTGTGTGTGTGTGTGTGTGTGTGTGTGTGTGACCTACAGTAGAACTATAATTATGATAGGAGGAAGTATAATTCATTGATAATTTTATGTGTTATGTTATTGAGGAGAGTCATACTGGATCTAGTGGAACAGGCATGAATCTTAACTATTCAAGAAGCTAAAACAGGAGAAGCTGACTTCAAAGACTAGATTATGAATGAATTCAAGTCAAGTTTAAACAACTTAGAAAGATTTTGCTTCAAAATAAAATATAAAGCAATGAGTGAAGACATGCCTTACGGGTACAGTGCTGACATAGAATGCAGAGAGCTTGGGTTCAATAACCAGCACCTTCCCCCAACCCCTCCCTGGCAAACACAAGAAAAGTAACACCAATATATAAACTGCTTTGTTGGTTCCCCTTATTTATGTAGCATTTTCAGTGCAGATTTCTCAAGTGAAGACACACAATATTAGTACAATGACATCCCAATACACGTAATGTTATTTTAGGTAAATTCAATTCTTTCCACATCTATAATGATATTTGCCAGAACTTTACAAGTGTCTGCTTTTTCATCACTATGGCCACATGGAAGTAGAACGTATGTACAAGAGGCAACAGGCAAAATGAAATCATGTTTGCATCCCTTCACTAAAGACATGCATTATTCATCCATTTGCCATTTTTCTGAACACATGCTAAGTAGAAGGCTCTGCATCTCACAACAGTAAATATGAATACAGTAATCCCTTTCTTTTTTGAAATCC
>JADRCC010554110.1:0-14603 GCA_019843855.1 Hylomyscus alleni
GGGCAATATTTGCCACAGGTTATCCATCAGTGCAAGTCATATTGGACACTGCTAATGTCTTTATGAAGATTACAAGCCTGTTACTTGCTTTACCAAATAATAAGACAAGATCAAAATGAGCAAGAACATCCTGTGAGGAGGTTAAGCATTCTTGCCTCAAGCACTGTCCTACCCAGAAGGTACATGCCCTGCTTTCCTACAAAATACAGTACTTGGATGACTGCTGTTCACCTTGATTGCACTCACGAGACCTGCAAAGCAGTCTCCTCCATATTCGGATGCCTTCTGCAGTCAGTTGTGGCAGTAAGGCTTAACACTGGACTAAAGACAGTACCCTGATAAAGAAAGATGCCTTCTCTCATCCCTGTGTTAAACAGAGAGAAAATCTGAAGCCAATAGTAACAGTTCAGAAGCAAATGTCCAAGCACAGAACAATCAGTATGAGATGGAGTTCTTCAGCACTTTGACGCTCAGCAAGCCGCACGCTCGATGGAAGTTCTATGAAAGCTTATATTTATATCTTCTTTTCAGAACTAGACTTTTGGAAGCAATAAAATGACATGGAAAAATTCCATGGAAATTCTCATGTGACTATATCTATAATTATCTAATAATTGGCACAATTAACCAATGGTGCCCTTGGGAGGATGCAACTGACCAGTTACACCTGCATTAGGTATTTTTAGGCGTAATTATGTCTGCATGGGATTTTTCACATCTGGAGTTAATTGCAGTGCCTGGAGCTGAAGTGCAAACAAAGGTATCAATGCAACTGTTTTCTCCCGCTAATTTCCAGGTGTGTTGTGCCACAGCCTTGTGTCTTACACTAATTCTCGGTATTTTAAGTTGTTTGTAATGGTTTAGTGCTACAGTGAGAATACATTGACTAATGGATGAGAAACACTAGTGGTCATCTTAGAACAATCTTGAATCTGCATTTTGGGGTATCAGTGGATACTGACATATACTCTGCTGGTCCAGCACATCAAATGTCAATAATGAATGTTTTCATATCTCCATGTAGCCATTACTACTTCAGGACTGAAAAAGAGAAATTCTTCTATCTCATATAACACTGATTGTTGAAGAAACTAGAGACAGTCTAATTATAGAAAATGAAAACCTTTTAGATCAAAGGGAAAATGATTCTAGATTACTTTGTTTCTATGAGCTTTATAACTTACTTTACAATTCCTATGAAATGCATTTAATTTAGGTTTAATTTCATGGAATCACAGCCCTTGGGGAAAACTTAAGATTTTCAAGATAAGACATCCTCATTAGAAAGTATAAGAAATTAAATGATTTGCTATAAACTATTAAGCTGCTTGGTTAAGGAATAAAGACAAAACATGTTTCTGTCCTACAGAGTTTAGTTTCAAATATAGAATGCAGTTGACTTTCTTTTTTATTTTTTTATGATTTTCTTTCTTATTTTGTCTCTGTCTATTTTATGATCTCAATTGTTCTTTCAATAATTAATATTTAGAATTATGTAATTGAAATTATATTTGTAAAGTAGATAATGAATGAGTATGCAGATAAAAATCTATATATATAAATTTTACATGAATTGTGGATTCATATAAAATCATAAATCTGCACCTATATCTTTATATATATAGATAATACAGTTTATAATACATAAATTGACAATGATATTCATATAAAAGTCTAAGATAATTCAGATAAGTGTATTAAAGTAATGTTTTTTCAATTGTGTATCTACTAATGTATTAAGCAAACATAGTATGGACTAGAGAGATGGCTCAGTGGTTAAGAGCACTGACTGCTCTTCCAGAGATCCTGAGTTCAATTCCCAGCAACCACATGGTGGCTCACATCCATCTGTAATGGGGATCCAATGTCCTCTTCTGGTATGTCTGAAGACAGTGACAGTGTACTCACATACATGAAATAATAAATAAATAAATAAATAAATAAATAGACAGACAGACAGACAGTATATTTCCTTTATTTTCAATCATAAAACTTTCTTTAAGTGCAGTTAATTCACTCTTACTAAATTAATTTCTTCAGAATTAATCACTCCTGCATTATTCCATCAGTACTAAAATATGTTAAGAATGTTCTACTTCAAGTAACTCTTATACACTGCTGGTTTCTAAGACAAACTAAGTTCAATGTCTCTGAAAATCAATGTGGAGAATTCATAAGAATTGGACCTAGATATACCATATGAACCAGCTGTACCATCGCTGGGCATTTTCCCCAAGCACTATAAATCAACACACCATGGAGATCCTTACACATCCATGTTTACTGCAGCACTAGTCACAATGGATGAATTATGCAACCAACCTAGAAGTCATCAACAGAAGAATGGACAAGAAAGGTGTGGCTGAGATTCACAAGGGGATTTTTGTCACCCACAAAGAAGAAATTCATGCAATGTGTACAAAAATGGATGTAGCAGGAGACTACGGTACTAAACAAATTGAGACCATATTGCTGAGAGTAATATTATCTGTTTTCTTGACTGTGTGGTTCCTAGATTTTATGTAGTCATATAATATCATGTCTATGTTGTGTGACCCTATGTAAATGAAAGTATAAATAACAGGTGGGAAGCAATATGCTCAACAGGGAACATATACCTGTAGGAGCATCTTAGAATGCTCCAGCCAGTTCTTCTCAGAATCCTTCTGGAATCTTCTAATATAGAAATAGAAATGAGCAAGTTCTGTCCCTCAAACACTGGTTAAGTTGGCTTTCCTCTATAGTCCCATGGAAGGCACCTCCATCTCCATTTGTTGATTAGGTCTAAACCTACCTAAACCCAGTAACTTCATTACTCATCGTTTTGAAGCCATGAATATGTCACTAAACCCATCCTGATATACAGCATGAAAGAGCAAACCAATTTGAGGATTTATTGTCATTGCTCTGGCTTCATTGTTTGACTGTTTCTTTGATATCTTCTGCTTTTATAGAGGACTTAGTAACCTGGTCCACTGTCTATTCCAAAGCAGCAAATGCTAAGAGTTCTATAAGTGGCTTTTTTGTAAAGAAAGAAGTAATCTCTCTCTTTTTTATAAATTATTATAACTGTTTTCATGGGGTTATATTCTAGCAGGCTGATTCTGTGCTGTTGGTCTCTCTAGGGTGATATTTCTGTAAGTTGCACATAATTAAAGAACTCCAGGAACCAGCCATTTGCTTTTGACAGTGTTGTTTGTTTGCCTGCTTGGTAGATTGCCTCTCTTATTACATGGAAACACTGTAAAGACTGACTAGACAATTTAGCAATTTAGCAATGGCATCTTTAAATGCTTTCTCTCTCCAAAATGGCTTTTCTTTATCTAGAATCTGAAGGAAAAGTAAATACGATAACAGTGCCCATTTGTGTGTGCACATATACATACATTCACACACACAAACCACATATATATATATATATATTATATATATGTATATGTATGTGTATATATATACATATATATATATGTATGTATCACATATACAAGCACACACATGCATACTTTTAAGTCCTAGCTTTGATGTTCCACAAAGTTTGAAAACGTTGATTATTTTCCTAAGCCTTCCATTTATCCTTCTGCCTGTGATTTGGGTTTATTCCTTCATTGCTTATGTCTGTGCCATCAAAATCAAATAGTTGCCTCCTTCTATGTCTCTTCTTCAATTTATGGAGGGTTTGGGAGGATTAATGAGAACCAGAGTTCTAAGAGTAGGGCAGATATTTTTAGTGTTGCTGGTGTATTTCGATGTATTGTATTACGCAGTAATGGATTGCGATCCTTCTGATGTCACTATGGACATGGGAGAGCATTTAATGACCAGCTAGAAACTACATTTAGAACATCACAGTTACGCTTCCCAGCCAATGCCTCTTCTTTCTCATCTGATTCCGAGGAGCCCACAGAATGCCGGCACCCCAGGAAGGAGGAAGGGATTTGGAGCTGTATCTTTCTTTTGCTTTGCTGGAAAATGAATGTAATTCCTCATGTATGCATAAATCCATGCACTAAATGCATAATCTCATATTAAAATTATAAAAACATACACATATTGTGTATATTATTGTGCATCTCATATTAAAATTATAAGAACATACACATAGGCTTATCTGAGGAGTAAACATGTAATTCCTATCTCTGAAATTATAAATTAGGACTCATACCAGAGAGCTCAAACATAAAAACCTAGTATACCATTTCAAGTGATTTCATGGTAAAAGTTATAGCCATTAGTTATAATGTCTCATTTTAATCATAATGACATAAAATTTCACAAGAATAAATATATTCAATTTATATATTTTCCTAAGGATATACTCTCATTAGTCTGTTGAGGTCCTACTTAATTATATATTTATTCAAATTTTTATTTTTCTCTGTTGTTTTTACAAGGATAGATTTTCACATACCCTTAGCATTTTATTTAAAGTCAGTGCTCTGAGATCTGTGGTGCAGGTATACAGTGGTTCCATTCATTCTTGTTCATACACTGGACTGAAATTTCATTATCTGTGGCCCTGCAGAGAAGGCGTGTGTTCTTCTGGTCCTGAGGAACACAATATGTTCATATGTCCTCGTGAGGCACCTCAATTATAGTTTGCATTAGCTATAAATGATATTTCATTTCACATAATGAACAAATCTAGTTTCATGAAAATGAATTGCAAGCTCCTATCCCTATTTCTCTGTGTAATGACCCATGCAATATAATACAGCCTCGATGTGTCTTCTCGCCATATCTCCTTATTCTGTAGTTATTAATCCTCATAGTGCTTAGTTAAGATATAGCAGGTTATTACTATACAAGAAGGTAATTACTTATTAAATAAACAATTATACAATATATTTTAGATACAACTTTCTCAAGGAAATCAAAATTCTAGTGAAGTTTATATTCTAATAAAGGAAATAGTTCACCAATAAATACACATGAAGAGGTGTTTGCATATGTGTATGCATCCATGTTGATGTATTAGATAATGATGGGGAATATGAATAAAATAAATTTAGGTTGCAGGATAGAACAATCAGGAAATAGTTCTTTTTTTTTTTAAGATTTATTTATTTATTATATGTAAGTACACTGTAGCTGTCTTCAGACACACCAGAAGAGGGCGTCAGATCTCATTATGGGTGGTTGTGAGCCACCATGTGGTTGCTGGGATTTGAACTCACGACCTTCCGAAGAGCAGTCGGTGCTCTTCCCCACTGAGCCATCTCACCAGCCCCAGGAAATAGTTCTTTAAGACGAAGAGTGTGCAAGCCATGAAGAAAAGTGCTGTGGTGGTCTGAGGACAAAGGGAAGCAACTCACAGGCTGGGATCCATCAGCATCGTTCTGGAGCAGAGAAAGAACTGGGTAGTCAGAAAGGGTGGAGAACCACCAGAGTAGTTACAATTCTCAAAGATGAGGTTTTTAAATGTTCCCACTCATAACCCTTCCTATATCAATGGTTACATGAGTCTGAATATATGAGAAGTGGCACCGAATCTAAATGCTACTGATCATAAACCATAAAGATACTCACCTTGAAGTAACTCTTTGGTATATATGCTACCAGTTGCCAATTCACATATCAGTGATACAGTTGTGCTATTTTTAATATATGAAGAATTAAATCTTATCTGAGCATTTGATACTGTAGGATGTAGCACTGGTATCTTCAACTTTTTCAGAGGATATCTATAGTTTGATTGTACAATCATCAATGCTGATAATTGAGCTTCATATAAGTACACAGTACAAAGTGGCAACAGGATGTTTAAGGCCAACTCTGAGATAGTTAGAATATCCATGGAAGGAGTTGCAGAGACAAAGTGTGGAGCATAGACTGAAGGAAGGAAAACCCAGAGACTACCCAAGCTGGGAATCCTTCCCATATACAATCACCAAACTCAGACACTACTGTGGATGCCAGCAAGTGCTGACTGACAGGAGCCTGATATAGCTGTCTCCTGAGAGGCTCTGCCAGTGCCCAACTAATACAGAAGTGGAGGCTTACAGCAATCCATTGGACTGAGTACAAGGTCCCCAATGAAGGAAGTAGAGAAAGGACACAAGGAGCTGAAGGTGTTTGCAGCCCCTTAGGACGAACAACAATATGAACTAACTAGTACCCTCAGAGCTCCCAGGGACTAAACCACCAACCAAAGAGCACACGTGGTGGTACTCATGGCTCCAGCTGCATATGTATCAGAGGATGGCCTAGTTGGTCATCAATGGGAGGAGAAGCCCTTGATCCTGTGAAGGTTCTATGCCCCAGTGTAGGGGAATGCCAGGGCCAGGAAGTGGGAGAGGGTGGATTGGTGAGCAGGGGGAGGGGGACAGAATAGGGTTTTTTTTTTTCCAGAGGAGAAACCAGGAAAGGGGAGAACATTTGAAATGTAAATAAGAAAATATCTAATAAAAAAATAAGACAAGTAAGACCAGGCCAAAAAGAAAGAAAGAAAGGAAGGAGGGAAGGAAGGAAGGAAGGAAGGAAGGAAGGAAGGAAGGAAGGAAGGAAGGAAGGAAGGAAGGAAGGAAGGAAGGAAAGAAGGAAGGAAAGAAGGAAGGAAGGAAAGAAGGAAGGAAGAAAAAGAGAGAGAGGGGAGAGAGAGAGAGAGAGAAATTCATGGTGATTTCTGATGAAACTCAAGTCAGCAGCACAAATGTCAATTTTTAAAATAAATGTTCTAGTAGAATACAACCCAAAGTCTTCCTGATTTGTTACATGCTAAGGAATGATGGAAGAAAATATGAAAAGTCCTAATTTCCATAATTAAGTGGCTGTGCTTCTAAGAGAGCAGAAAGCTTTGTGTGCACAGTAAGAGCGCTGCAACTTGTGACAATCATCTCGAATCTGAGGTGGGTCAGCATATGTGAGTGCTGCTGCATAATATGGTGGCATGAACAAGCCTGGATGCCTAAATTCTGGGTTCTGAACCAAGGCTGAAGTGACATCACCAGAAACACTGCAGAGTGATCGTCCATTTCACTACAAGTTAATTTTATTCATTATATATTAAAAACCATTTGCTGTCACCTCATTTTTATAGCCTCCATATTCAGTTATATGACCCCCATGTAGGATCATAACCCAAGATTTAAGAATAGGGACTCTAGAGGATAAAACCAATAGAACAAAAAAGGAGTTGTTTGATTGGCCTGGGAAGTCCCACAGTAGCCACCTGCAGGCTAGAGGCAGAGGCACAAGTAGCTGTTCAGTTCAAGAAGCTGCAATCCTCAAGATAAGATGAGCCAATGATGTAGCACCAATGTGAGATTAAAACCTGGAGGCAGTCTGGGAGTTGCTGGTGTGCATCTGAGTTGAAAGCTGAGAGAGGTCAGGGTCCATGGATAATGGCATAAGATGAGCTATGGACTCCAGGCTCAAAACTTAGCCTCTGTCTCTGGAGACAAACTTTGTGCACACAAATCCAAACCTGTGATACTGTCTGCTATATCCTGGGAGTTATGGAAACACAGACACGAGAAAATTTATTGCAAGAAATAGTGAAATGTGAAATTATCTTTCAAGAGAGAATAATATTTAAATATATGGAGATAGAGTTGGCCCAGTGAGAGATTTAAACAATTTTGACACATCAGTTTTAACATGGAGGCAGTATTTCACAGTGGAAAGAGACAGAAGAAGTTTGAATACAGCTAAAGAGAAAGATAAAGGCTATAGAGAGAGGTAAAAGCAATTCCGCTCAACAGCAACAGGAAATTCACTGTGTCCAGGAAGTTTACATTTTAACCAGGCATTAAGTAAGTGTGATACTGAAACATTTATAAAAGACAGAAAAGAAAAAAATAATATATATAATTTCAAAGGCAACTGGGTTTCTCCCAGTGCACCCAAATTCTCACATGTAAGGTGAGTGTTAGTGATTTTTGAAAGGCTATTTCAACGTACCCTGATAAATGCCAAAAGTAACTTTTCATTGCTTTTTATTTGTCACCCCATATAAATAGAGCACTGTGATGAAATCACTTATTATTTTTCAATGAGATATCCCTTCATCCATTTAGTTTCAATCATGTATAAGGTAATAATGAATTTGTACATAGCTTAAATATTGATGCAATGAACTAAAATCAAATAGTTCTTGCCACCACACAACACCTTTCTAAGAGCTCTGCTCACTCTGAGTTCTGGATAGACATGAAACCATTGGAGACCCACCCAAAGGCAGGAGTGAACCTAGTCATGGTTCCAAGTCTCCATAGCCAACAGTCTAAATTCCAATCAATGGACAGTCATTGGCAAGATTTGGGAGCAATGGTCAGTCAGCACATAGCCCTCTGCACAGATGTGGCACTGATGTACAGTAAAGCAATTGTGTGAATACTGTTCAGGGCTCATTGACTGCTTAGCACTGACTTAATTATGCCTACACAGATTATGAAGCAGCCGTTTCAGTCAAGGAGTTTTCTGAGTTTCTCATCGTTAAGCATTTTAATGGTTTATAATTCTATATAAATCCAATGATATTCTTCTTTCGATTAGCTGATATAATGCATAACTCTAAAATTAATCATTTTATGATATTTCTGTAATACCGAGAGCAAATGTAGCCACCTGCTAAGTTTATTGTATAGTGATTTCTGTGTACAAGCTACCATTACTTATAAATGGAAATGAGGATGGGTGGATTCAAAAGTAATTAGAATCTTCAAGATACCAGATACATGAGTATTTAGTTGACATACTCATCTTAGTTCCCTGATAAATTCTATTCTGTTGATTAAGATTTTAATCTATTATATAAATGAGCAAACATTGAACTAAAATAAAAATGGGCTTTAGATTGGGGTTGTAATTTTTGAGCTATATTAAAGCACTTACAATTTATTTTCTTGAGACTATATTCATGAATTCATTCATCTCTCTGCCAATTTGGAAATGTGGGCTGTATAGCAAATATGAGTTCAGTATTAAGACTACAGCCCTAGAAATAAGGGTACTCCTGGACATGCTCTCATGGAACATACAGTCCAGTCTTAGATGTGACTGAAATTTAAATAGCACTGACATAAATTCAAATTTTAAGCTTCGGTAAAAATAGGGAAGACTAGTTTGAACAAGTGTGGTGGAATCTGTCCTCGAATTCAATCCTGCTCAGTGTGGTGTGCAAACATGCAAAAATAGCAATTCCTGTGTTGTGCTAATTGATTAATTGTGACAACTCACTCCTTTCCTTAAGGGGTCTGAGTTCAGCTGCAGAGTTTCACTTTAATTCCTGAGCCCCTGATCTTAGGAATTAGGTTGAGAATATCAACCAAGTGTATGTGTCCCGAGTCACACATTGGATACTTCACTTACAGACTGAGGGTGAAGCATTCAAATTACAAGTCAAGTGTAGCCATCAGTAGTCAATGACCAGGGAAAAGGACTTTTTACTTTTTTTTTTTTCAAATTCTGTGTTGTAATAGCAGCTCAACTAATGCGTCTATAATTTTCTTTCCCTTTTGTCCGTCATGCACTGCTAACACGGATCCTACAAAGGCTCAGGTTGGTGCTGCCGTCTCTTCTCATCTTTACTGTTGTCATTTAGTGAAAGAAACTTTGATGGTTTTCCTTCACAAGTCAGCGTTTTTTTTTTCTCCCTTTGTAAATCCTGATCAAAACATCATTCACACATAGAAGGGGGAAAAATCATCCCGTAGAGGACTGATTTTTTTTTAAAAAAAAAAATATTGCTATCAAATGAGTTCCTATATTGTGGCAGAATGGCTGTTTCTGAAAGCCCCCAAATGAATTCTATCTGCTTGAATTTGTCATGCTTGCCTTATTTGTAATAGGGAGAAAACAGTGCTCTGAGCTTCCACAACCCACACGATGTACCAGTCTCCAAAAGCTTCCTCCTATGGAATCTGCTCTGTACTTTCAAAAGTCTTAAGAATTCTAGATACACTGTCAGAGTAGCTCCAGTGTTTAAGAATTCTACACAGCGATTCACACTGCTTCTAGGACCACCAAATCCCTAGCTACTGCACTCATAAAATTCATGGGCTCTCTATCTGTCTTGTCTCTCTCTTACTCTCTCATTCATTCCATATTTTTTACAACCATTAATCTACTTTCAAGACTCTATCAATATCTCAGATAAATCTCAAGTTCTTTACTTTTATAGTTTAAATAAATCCACATGCTATTTCCGTCCATTCCAATTCTTGTTTGAAATATTGTTGGCCGTATAATGAATAAAAACATCAGTAATGCTTTTAGAGACTAGAAGCATGGTAGACTGGAATGATGTTTATGACGCCTTAGGGGCTGGGAGCTAAGTGTGGCTAAAGTGAGTTTATAAATCACTGGAGACTACAGATTCCCTCATATTCAGAGTTTTACAAGGATTAAAAATGGGAAACAAAATGAGTTGGTGGTTTGATCTCATGTACTAGGATATGGGAAAGTTTCAATTCTAGACCTACAGTGTCTTCTGCTGATTGGCAGCCTCATGCAGAGTTTCAGATCCAACAATTTTATGGTATATTACTTTCTGATCTGCTCAAGTTCCTACTAAAATGCTCAATTTGGCCTTTTTGAGTTATATGGTCTATAAAAATCATTGCAAGTCTTATGATTGGCCCCCATTTCATGCTCTGGGCATGTAGAGCCAACTTAATCAAAAGATAATTTTGATAAAAATAAAAGGTATATTTCACATTCTTATGTTTAACTTCCAAGATTGTTGTAAAAGTTGATCAAAATGAATACTTCTAATCCTATTTAAATGTTTTCTCTGTTTACAAATAATGTCCCTTTACATGGAGAGCTGTGAATTATGTTGCATGATACATAGGACTTCATGGATTATTTTACCTTCATGACTCAAAAAGTTTTACCATGTTCTTAAAGTCATTTTTAAGGTTGAAGACCATGGATGGATATTCTTGAGCTCATGACATTTCTTTCTGAATATTCAATTTTTACCCCCCAGACTATTTCATTTTTATTTACTCTGCACTTTAAGAGGTCACATTTGAAAATAACCCCCAAACTAAGCAATACTTTACAAAATTTTAAAACTGATGTTTTAATGTAGTTTATGCTGTCCTGTGAAAAACAGACAGTAATACAGAGAGAATGTGATATATACAAAAGGCTTTGTGGGCAATACAGCCATAATTACCCAGCTCTTCCACAGCAAAAGAAAGGTCCTTACTTTTGTGTCCAAAAGTAAGGGTGCAAATCACTACTAAAACATGATAGAAAGGAAAACTGACAATGTCAGCAAAATTGTAGATAAAGATCTCAAAAATCCCAAAACAAAAAGAACCTGGTGTGAAAGAAAGCAACAAATTGGGGGAGGAGGATGTACTTTCAAAGCATGGATTTGGTCATCATGTATTCCTATGGATATGTAATGAACTTTTAAATAGAACAGATAGGCGTAGATAACAAATGGACACGCATTTGATTATACCTTTCTCCAAAAAAGTCCTTGGGGGAAATATGCAAACTGCCAGAAAGCACATGAGATACGAATGAAAACTAAGATGAGGATGGCTTTGTCCCCATTTCCATGCCTATATTAAAGTAGTCAGGTGACCATGGACTTTGGTAAGGGTGTGAACTCACGTGATCTTGATGCATTTCTTGTTCAGTGTTCCAGTTACTTGTGTACTTATTTGCAGTTTCTCTAAAAAGTACATAGCATCTCCATGCAATCTTGGGAGGCCACCCACTCCTTGGTTTGTAGCTCAAATATTTGATGCCACGTATACATGAGAAAACTACCATGTGAGTGTTCATAGATGCCTGGTCGTAGAAATGAGCCCTTTATGCACAGTAGGTGAAGAAAGAACATGAATGCAGTGCAATGCACCCATGTAATGGGAACTTACTTAACCATAAGAAATAATACAGACTATATTAACATTACAAGGATGGTAAACATATTATATGAAAATGGTGATATACAAATGCTACATGTTCGTTTGACTCTTTGATATGAAATGTACAAAACTAGGCAACTCCATAGGGCAGATATTGATTAGAGGTTTGCAGATGGAACAGGGAGAGGGGTGAGCAGACATCAGGAAGTGTCTGATGAGTTAATGGAGGAATAATCATGAAGTTTCAGCCCAATTGAGAAAAAAATATTATAATCTCCAGGCTGGAAAGATGGCTCGGTGGTTATTATATGAACACTTGTTAATGTTATAGAGACACTGGGCTTGGCCTCCAGCACTCACGTGGAACTTCACAGCCATCTATAACTCCAGTTCCAGAGATCCAATATCCTCTTCTGGCCTCCATGGGCTCCAGGCATCCATGTGGCTCATATACATACATCATGATAAAACACTCATACACCAAAAATTAAAAAAAAAAAATAAAAAAAGAAAAATTGCAATCTGTAACTGTAGCCATCAGATATTTAACATCAATCATGAGTCACTCTGTGAGGTCCATACACTCCTTTCTTTGTATCCCTCATCAATATTGTCTACCTTGAATGGACAGAGTATGTCATCCCTCAGCAGAGAATGGCACAATTGCAATGAAGTCTTTTCAGCATAGAAGACTTTTTTTCTTTTTAGGGAGAAACATTCCAGACACAAGAGAAATACCAAGAGTTGACATGACCATGGCATTGTAAATCCTCCTTGTCTCTTTATGAGAGACAGTGAAGGGTTTGGAGGATGGAGGGGGTGGTTTGCTGGCTCAGCAGTTACTCTCTGGGCAGCTCCTGTCCTCAGCAGTTTATCGGAGCTTGGAGGGTGTGAAAGCATAAAACTTTAAGGCATGCATTTCATTCCTTTCCCTTGCTTCTCCCAGGCTGTAAGGGTGCAGTGTTAGCAAGTATTTAAAGTTTATTAGATGGGACTGCTTGGGAGTTCAGGTGCATTTTATGATGGCAAAAATGGGGCTGATTTGTAGCTTCAGAATTACTTTGTCTTCGTGTCATAATAACGCTCAAAATAAATGTTACTTGATACGGTGAATTCTTTTGGTTTCCCAAGCACACATGCCACTGCTACATGTCTCTGAAAATGATCATCATTAATGTCAGGTTATGAGGAGAAATTCTAGGCCCCACGGGCTCCCTAAGTGGATGGCCCAGAAAAAAATCAATGGCAGAACCTGAAACAAAACTCTTTCCATGGCTTCCTTTGGACCGGTTTGCTCGCGGCGCCGCCACGCATCCTCTTCCACAAGATGTAAGAGTTCACTCCACCTTTCTCTGAGATGAAGCCACCCCCAGAGAGGACTGCATTATCAATTTAATAGGAGCCAACCAAGGAATTCTACAGTGACGGACAGGAATCCAATATGAACAAACAGCCCGATGTTTCCCATCCCAGAAACTGCCCTGAAAATGTCACTTCATCAATTAGAAGCAGTGTGTTCCCTGCTAAGGCAGAATATATTTTAACAGACAGCCTTGCCCCATGGTGTTTGCCATCCTGGGTCTAGAACAACAAATTCTATGCTTTCTAGAACTTAGCCCACATGCACTGACATGAAAATTTTGTGAGTCCAGCTTACACCACACATTGTGTGCAACACCACATGTTGTGTGCAACCTAAGTATTGGGTTAAGACACAGGTACCCGTGTTCTGAATGCAAGTTGTCACTGTGAGCCAGCCACCCCATGCCAGCAGGGTCTGCCTTTAGCTCTCTGCACAGTGAACTGGAACAGAATGAAAGTAATATTAAATGGGAGCTCGCAGAAACATTGGTTTGTTTTCTTAATTAGCCTAGGACGTCTCTAGTTGGGATAGAAAAGTAGAGTAATGGTTTTTGGTTACTATCAGCAATACTCAGATAAATGAGAGGTAGATGGATGACTTTTGGATTCATATAAATGGGATAAGTAGTAAAGGTTGTGGATTTCACTTGGATTTCAGCTTTCTAGAACCGTCCTAAAGTGGGATCAGATCACTAAAGCAATTAGACATGAAATTAGATCAAATTTGACAGTTCTCACACAATTAGTAAAAATGACAGAAGGTTTAGGTTCTGGGGACCATGGTGTCAGAGTGTGTGGCCTCAGTGAGGTTTCCTGGAAGCTCTTCTGCATGGCTGTATTCCCTCCCCGTGTGTGATGCTCTGCGCATGTGTCAATGCACTGCTCTAGAGCGCAGACTGGAACCCAGCTGCCCACAACTCTGGCTGCTTGCTTGCTTCTTTTCTTTCCAAATGTGTCAAAGTTTGTACTTTTGTTTCCGAAAATGTGGTTTACAGCATTTCTAGGTTTTAGTTGTAATCTGGCAGTGAGTTTTACAAGTGAGTTTTACATTTTAACTCATTATCAAAGCCAAGTTTATGGAAGCCTGCCCCCTTTGCATAAATGCGTAGCTCGGCCATTCCGATGCACATTTTAAAGCCCACGTGACTTTGCTTCTTATATTAATAGTTCCACTTACTGAACGTTGCTGATGCAGGATCATCAGCTATTTTTCTTTTGCTCAACCATGTACATTTACTAGGATAAAGGCCAAGTAAGGCTGGCTTTAAATAATCACTCTCTGCTCGGCAATATATTCTGCTTTTATTATATTATGAGGCAGAAGGCTGTTTCTGCCTTTCTCTCCAATACTGGCTGCCTCGGAGGAAGAACGTTTAGAACAAAATACTCTTTATTCCATAAAACTGCAGCTTT
>JADRCC010554111.1:0-11281 GCA_019843855.1 Hylomyscus alleni
ACACACACACACACACACACACACACACACACAAGGTGGTAGCCTTGAGGCTCCAGAAAATGTTTAAATTCCACTCCATGGTTTGTGTGTCTGAAGAAGCTACCCACCTTGTTTTTGAGACAATGTTTCTCACTGGCCTGGAATTTATTGATTAGTCTATGCTAGCCCGCCAAAGAGCCCCAGAGATCTGCCTATCTTCCACCTTCCCATCATTAGGATTACAAGTGTCTACCAGCACACCTGAGTTTTTCTTCGTCTTCATAACTGTGAATGTTGACCTTAACTTGGCTGATCCTTGAAAACTTCAAGAAAACCTGGGGGTATGGGTAAACATTCTTAATCATTTCTATTGGCTCCAATGTACAACCAAGGTTTAAATTTCCTGCCACAGATTGCAGAGGCATTAGAATCCAAAGGGAAGAAAATGAGTTCTGTAGCCAAACAAACCAGTTCAAAATCTTGGCTTCTGTACTTAAATAGAAGGAATGCCAAACCAGCAATGCTCAAAACAAAATAGTTCAAGATCCTGAGAGAGTGTTAAAGACATAAAAATCTCAGGCTTCTCCCCAAACCTACTGAGTCAGAAACTTCCAGAATCCAGCCCAGCAATGTAAATTTTGAGAAATGTTCCAGATCATTCTCATGATCTAAAATTTCAGAATACTCAGCTTACAGTTTTTCTTTCTGATCCTCACATGTATGCTGCTGCATGAGTTTTACAAAGAAATATGTCAGAAGTAGAATATAGTAGATATTTATCTACTGTCTTTTCAGTAAGAGAACCATAGTGTACTGGCTGGTTTTGTGTGTCAACTTGACACAGGTTGGAGTTATCACAGAGATGGGAGCTTCAGTTGGGGAAGTGCCTCCATGAGATCCAGCTGTGGAGCATTTTCTCAATTAGTGATCAAGGGGGTAGGGCCCCTTTGTGGGTGGTGCCAGCCCTGGGCTGGAAGTCTTGGGTTCTATAAGAGAGCAGGCTGAGCAAGCCAGGAGAAGCAAGCCAGCAAGGAACATCTCTTCACGGCCTCTGCATCAGCTCCTGCTTCCTGACCTGCTTGAATTCCAGTCCTGACTTCCTCTGGTGATCAACAGCCATGTGGAAGTGTAAACTCAATAAACCCTTTCCTCCCCAACTTGCTTCTTGGTCATGATGTTTGTGCAGGAATAGAAACCCTGACTAAGACACACAGTTTCAAAGGTATTATAATTTGAATAATTAAATGCTTTGGGAACCCATCCTCCAGTGAATAAATTTTAAAAGCACAATTTTCATTTGGAATACTTAGAAAATACATCTGTCGCAGAGAGTTTAGGAAAATATTGTACAAAAAATGTCTTAAATATATCCTAGATTGGAGATACAGATTAATTATAGAGTGCTTTCCTAGCATTCATGAGATCCTGAGGTAAGTCCCTCCTACTAAGAGTAAAATCCTCCTTTTCCATATCTATGGCCTCCATACAGGAAGCAAAGCTGACTACCCAGCCCCAAAGTCACCCACATCTGCCACCTATGCTCCTTCCCTGAGACCTTTCTTCTTTCTTTTCACTCTTCACATCTTGAGTACACATGTAACCCTTACAGAGTTCTGACTTTATCTTGTCAGAAATATTTCTTAGTCTCTTTCTACTCCTCCTTAGACATATGATCTTAGGTGGTGGAACTTATCATCCTATTCAGGTACTTACAAGATGTAAACTTGCCAACATGTTTGCACAACTTTTGACAAACATAGGCATTTTCTGGGCAGTGGTGGTGCACACCTTGAATCCCAGCACTCAAGAGGGAGCTAGTTGGGGGACAGTGGAGCAGAGGCAAGCTGTGTGAGTTAGAGACAAGCCTGGTCAACAGAGCTAGTTCCAGGACAGCCAAGGCTATGTAGAAAAATCCTGTCTGGAAAAACAAAACAAAAAGAATGGAGAGAGGGAGGGAACAAAGAAATAGACTAAGAAACAAAAATAGAAACTTAATTATATTTTAGACATTAACTCACTAGCCAATTCAGAGCCAGGAGCTATACTCTAAGAAGAGTAAAGCAGAAAGAGAAAGTAGAAAAGGCCAGTGAGCTGGGGGGGATATTACGATGCTACAGCCTCCCCATTGCCTTGGAGAATGTCCAGTCTTCACCGAGGACGGGTTCTTTAGTCCTTCCCAAGCTCCCTCTCTTCCTCTGGTACCCTAGGAAAACTCCACCACTGAGATCCCAGAACACGCCCTTGCAAATTGAAAGATAAAATATACTGACTTTATGAGGGGAAATTTGTTGTTATTTCTCTAACTTCTTAGCATAATACAGTCATTTCCCCCCTCTTCCAGAAATGGGTGTTATAGAAATCAAATCTTCTAGTATTGGGAAAATAAGGTTTTAGTTTCCCGAATGACATTCTAATATCAACTACCAGAAAAGAAAAGAAATCCCAAACTAGAAAGGAAAAAAAAAAAGTACTTCACATTTTTCCTCTTTTCTTCACTCTGCTCAAATAATGTTCTCAGGACAGAATTACAGTGTATGTCGTAAAGGAACATTAACAACATCAAGTACATTAAGGTTGTTGTACTAAACTATATACTAAACTGTTATACATATACGTATACAGCAGATTGCTCAGTTCTATTTAAGTCCCTTTAGATTTAAACAATGCCAACCATGCAGCATTGTACTAGAAGATACTCGTAGCATGCGAGGACATGGGATCAGATGCCAGGGTTCAGAAGAGCTGAAAAATTAGGCTTGACATCTAAAGTTATGGGTTGAGCATTTCTTTTCTAGAGATTTTTCACCTTCTAAAATTGTTTTTGGAGGTAAGTCAGTTTCATTTGGTGAAACCTTATTTAACATCATTCTCATCAAGTCTCTGCTCCTAAATGGTGGCAAATCAATGAAGTTAAAAGATAAAAGACTAAACAGCTTCTTGTAGCTACAACATATGTGACTCGCATGTATGCTTTTCTTCTGTTCCAGTGGGTTGCAGGTATATTTGAAGTACATAGAAAAAAAAATAAACCAGGAACCAATGGATCTTATTTTACAAGAAAGAAAACACCACTTTATATTGTAGCCAATTTCTGGTATGTAATCTATATGTGCTGCTACTTAGGATTTTTATCTAGTCCCAACAAAAAAAAACAAAGTTAATTAACTTTCATCCTGTCTCTGCCTCTGTTTCTGCCTATCTCTGTCTCTCTGTCTTGCTATCTCCCTGTTTGCGTCTCTGTCTCTCTCTGTATCTCTCTATCTCTTTCATACACACACACACACACACACACACACACCTGCATGTTGTAAGCTTGTAAGTGTATTAGCTGCCAACAGTTTCTATCAAAAGATAACTGTGTTGTCCTGAGATAGGAAGCCTTCCGTTACCCTCAACACCTGCATAAAAGTGTCAGGAGTATTTATAAAGCTAGTGGCCTTGTACTCATTTCCTAACACCAGCAGTATTAACTGCTGAAGCTAGATAAATAACACATGACACAAAGGATAATCAACATTCTGCCAGGGTCTTAGATAAATCTGAGTTTACAAAGATTAAGGCAAATAACACCTCAAAACTCAGCAAGCAAAGAAACTGGGAAGGTAATACCTTCCAAAAAGTCAGAAGTAATGAAAAATAAATAAATAAATAGATAGGTAGATAGATAGATAGATAGATAGATAGATAGATAGATAGATAAAAACACAATATAAATACTTGTAAAACAAAATGAAATGTTAAAAGTAAATTGTAGATACCAAAAGAATGTATACCAGTGTTAAATTAACCCCATCTAAACATGGAATTTGTTTTAGGAAATATAAATTTAAAACAAAACCAGTCTTTAAAAATGACGTCAAAATTGATAGTTGCAAGTGCTGGAGAGGGAGGAATAAGATTTTAGGAGCACCAAAGTCTAAACTTTGAAAATCTAAAAGTAGTCTTTTCAAGAAAAAATAGTTTAAGATCCAAAAACACAATTTGGAATCATCACCTCACCGTGTATGGGAACATCCACAGCCTGTACTTCTCTTCATGCCCACAGCAAAGATAGAACTTCATATCCATGATCTCCAACTGTCAAAGAAAACTAATACCAACCCAGACCAACTAAGGGGAGTTTTCTTCTAGAATCCATGTGACCTGAAGAATCTAAAATAGTACCTTGACTCAAACTCTTGTCATGTTTCGATGCATATTAGAGACCTACTTTTAGTCTCCCAACAAGTAGTTTTCTGAGAACTTGCTATATCCCCAAACCAGCCCTGGGCAATAGAAACACAAAGACAAAGAGATGCATGCCATGTGCTAAAAGTCCTTCCTTCATCAGAATGTTTTTAATACAGTCTTACTAGTGTGATTTAGTAGCTCAGGTCACACAAAGAAAACCAAACGTTGACCATTCTTCAAAACTATTGACAAAATTAAGCAAATTTCAGTAGATATTGACTTACTATTAAGGAAGTTGGCTTTACCTATAAATAAGCATTGCTACGATGTGCTTTAAAACCCTGCTTTTCAACTAATTTTCTCTTCCACAGTTTTTGTTCCCATTATCATTGTTTGGTATCTTACAATTTAATGAGATCTAATTTTCTTCAGTTCAGTTTCTCCCTAAAGAAGAAAAACTTTTATGTGAGGGTCAAGCTCATACATTTTTTTTCCCGTCCTGCTGTTGAATAATGCTCATATCTCATCTAGAATGCTTTTCTATTTAGTCTTAATGATTAGCTTTGAAGAGGCCTGGGCACATGGAAATATTCAGTGCTCCAAATGGAAGATTTTTCTCATAGGCCAGAATATAAATATTGACATTCTCAGAGAAATGGGAGAGCCCAAGAAAAGAATGCAAATGAACACAATTCCAAAGACTTTATTTCTTTAAAATGTCCAGTGCTCCTAATAGCCATATTACCAAAAATTCTTAAGTCATGTTTTTAGCAGCAGAGAAATACATACCTGGCTTTAATGTTACTTTATTATTGAATTATTAGAAAACTTTTATTTGTTGGAGCATTTTACATAAAAGCAATTGAGCCACACCAGGGCATTCATTATTTTAACAAAGATTTTTGCTGGAGGAAACTTCAGCAAGAATGTTACCCGCATGCAAACTGCAATCACATGTTTAGTTACCAGAGAAAGCAGAAGAGATATGATGCTAGTATTTAACGTCCTTTAGAGCCCAAAGAAAAGCATTTCTTCTGCCTTTATAGCTTGAAAGCAAGTGAAACAAGCTTTCACCCTCCAAAGAATTCTTGTTTAAAACATTCTGCAATTTAAATTCACTTCCCAGAACGTAAAATCAGATCATTTAAGAGGAGAAAAATGATCCAAGAAAAAAAAGCCATGTGTCATTAATTCAGTTATAAATTATTAGCCAAAAGCAGCTCCTCAGCCTTTGTATTTGATGAACAAAAATTGATTGCTTCAAGGGCATTTCAATCCTTTGATGTTCCCATCTTTTAGCTCACCACAAATCTGAATCCTTAACAGAATGATTATAGCATTATAGTAATCCTGAGAGCCAATACTAAAGGATTTGCAAGAGCAATGGAGATCAATAGTTTGAAAAAAGAATGTCCTTTTGAATTGACAGTGCTGTCTCGCCTGATCGTGAACCTGAACAAAATAAACGGAGTCTAAGTACACGAGCAATCGCACAGGCTGAGCTGAGCAGCTCCGATGAGCCAGTTTTCTGAGCCCTTGAATAGACCTGGGCTCTGAATATTTCTAAAGGATTAAACCCAAACTAATGGCAACCCAAAGATATTTTGCAAACAATCAGTGCTTCTGCTAAAATAGTTAAGATAATGCACTAAGGGTCTTGATTTGGTATTCAAAACAGTGAGTTCAGCCACAGGTTCAAACATTTGCCTTTGCATAGTTTGAGATTATGGGAAATTGGATTAGAGGTAACATTGTATTAGTGGTCATCTACTTTGGACCACTTTGAAACTGAAAATCCCTACAGCAGACCAGAATGAACTGGAAAGGACCATAGCCTTAACATATAACAATATTAGAAACCTAATAGTCCAGAATTGTATAAAGATACAATTGCCTCCATCTCTGGAATTTCCAAATTGTAACATTATTTGTTGCCTCAAAAGACAGAAAAAGACAGCGAATTGTTAAAGACTCCTTGAACAATTGAAGGATTAGCATAAAATTATACAGGAGGGTTAGACCAGCCATGCACTTGCTTTCCACAGTGGGGGCATTGTTAGTGAACGAGTGTGATGGCATCTTAACATTGCCCGAGGACCTGCATGCTTGAACATTGATGTATATATTCTCCAGCTCTTTGTTTCCTTAACAAGGGGTCAGCTTCGCCCACTGGAAAAAGAAGTCAGGAGTCTCAAATGGCACACATCTGGAGAACATCCCATGGAAAAATTGTGAATGGGTAAGTAATCTCTTTCAGAACCAAGACAAGGAGTGGTAATTTATGGTTTAACAGACTGCAAAACCTGCCATTAATTCTAACATAAAGACTTTAAACCAAATGATTGGGAAATGGTAGAATAAGCAACAGCCACGAAGAGAAGCAAAACAACTCTGAAGAACATGAGCTCCACGTTGTCTTTGAAGGTGAAAGATTTTTCTATGACAGAGCTTGTGTCTCTGGCCACTCTATGGGATAGCTTTGGTGTGAGGGCACAATACACTACACTCCTGGCATCTGAAGGAGTGGCTCAAATTAAAAGTGTTTTAAAGTCAATCCCTGAGAGCTGACCTGGACAGACGTAGGCACATGTGATCCCTGAAGTTAACCTTTTTATCAAGCTGTTTAAAATGTTTTGTAGCTATTCTTGTCCAAATGAATCAAAAGAAGAATAAGCAGGAACTAGCATAAATAATAGCTGCCTCAGAAGGGAGCAGCAAAATTGATAGCTCTACAAATGGCAGCCACCTGTACCAGGAAAACTCAAAGAAAGAGGGTAAGGATTTAAGGATTGGAAGAGAAAGAATAATTGGAGATGTGACAGCAAAGAATAGAAATCACTCTCCAGAAGGTGTTTAAAAAGCTCTTCTCTCTCCTATTTAATCACTGCTCCTCTAAGCCCATAAATTAAAATGCAATGCATATGTTATATGCATTATGAGTACGGATACCCATATAATCTAAAGCACCTTAACGTTGCCCAGATTCTTGTCATACCGACAGCCTCAATCCTATTAGTGATGAAAGAATAACAAGCTCTTAAAATGACCTTTTCTGCATCACATTCTCTTATTATTGTCTTGAATTCTGGCAATAATGATATGGTACCTTCTCATGAGCAAAAGTGCAAGTGATATTTCACTAAATGCAAAAGAAATTTGCAACTGAACAGGGCAGTCTTTTGTGACATCCACATTAACTTGGAGACGATTCAGTAACACTTTTATTGCATTCAGATAAGTGTTTTAAAGGAGAATATTCTTCACAGAAGATTACATTATTCTAGGTAAAATTAAGAAAAGAATGAAAAATATGTATCTCTAACTTTTCAATAATTCAGCTTAAGCATTATAACTAATAACAGCTTGCCTCATAGCAAAGACCAAAGAAAATAAAGCACTCTGAGGAATTTTAAAATGTAGCCAGGTTTGTCCAGGTGGCTCAATGTGGATCGATGCTGTGACACAAGAACATAGTTAGTTCCTCCTAAGATCTGGCATGGAGTTTCTGGAAGCCTTTGAAACTTCTTGCGTGGTACAATGGTTTTTCTTATTCATTCTGAACCTCTTCAATCATGCCTGAGTTTATACTAATGAGAATTTTCTTATAGACTCTAAATGGACCAGGATTGAGACGTGTTTGGCCAACAAGAAAATCAAATCTTTAGAGGATAGGCACTTTCAAACCCACTCACCACACTCCAGGCGAAAGAAAGAGAACTGAGAACAAACTAAAACGTCTTGGTTCGTGAGTAAAATTTGATGAGCAGACACACTGAGGCACTGGGAAAGGCCAGAAAGCTTTCTGCTATACCTTGACCTGTGCCTCTTGTACATTTGGCTGTACATGGCTTGTATCCTCTGTAATAAATTTTAAATGTAAATAAAGTATCTAGCTGAGTTCTGTGAGCCACTCTTAGCAAAGAACAGAATTTGATGTAGGGACTCTTAGTATGGGCAATTGATCAGAAGTCTGAGTGGCAGCCTAAGAACTTATGTTTGGTGGCTGAAGTGGAAGGAGTCTTGTAAGATTAAGCCCTTTGAGCTATGTGACGTGACACTAAGTCTTGGTAAACCATATCAGCATTGGATCATACTGTCCAACATCCTGTCACAGAGAAGAAGACAATGGCTCAGTGTGAGAAAACCATACAAAGTTTTATCTCAGAACTGATATTAACAGAAAAGTAATGTCTTTTCTACCATAGACAACAACAAAAATATTTTAAAACCTGCTTATTCTGTGGGCTTTTGACACCATTTATATACATGAAAGAGCCATATACAAACAATGTGAGAACAGAGGAAACTTTGGACACCAGAAAATGTCAGCCTTCCCCAGATATCATTTAAGATAATACACTCATACCATGTTCTATGGGACACTAGCCTAGAAAATGTTTGCTGTAGAGAAGATTCTACCATGATTTCTGTTAGAAATCACTACAACCATACACCTCTACAAGACCACACTGTATCTTTGTATAAAATCTCTTCTAAAAAGTCTCATCAATAAAAGAAAGATCTTAACTCTGCTTAAATTGAACATTTCACAGCATATCTGTGTATGGAGCTCCTATATTAACTGATTAATTTTTATACCATTAACGTCTCTAAAAAGCAATAGTTCTAGGAAACTTCATTGTGGATCAGTCAGGGTTGTCCAGATGGTTCAATGTGGGTCCTCAAATCTGGCATGGAGCTTCTGGAACCCTTGAGTTTACTGCATGGTGCAGTGTTTTTTCTTACTCAGGGATAAAGTGCTAAGATGGACCAAAGTAGAGATCATTTACCTCTGAGCTTCAATTTCAATTTATATCAGAAAATTAAGCAAGTTCTTTCTCAAAACTGTGTTGGTGCAAAGTATTTTAACTATTCTTCACAGAACGTGAAGCTGTGAGCAGAAGACATTCAGATTCTGGCAATAGATAGATCGGAAAAAGGCATCTCTGCGTGGAACGCCATCCATCCCTGCACGGAACGCCATCCATCCCTGCGTGGACCGCCATCCATCCCTGCGTGGAACACCATCACCCACTCAACCAGTAGAACTGTATCAACAAAAATTCTGGCATGTGGGCCAGTTTAAATTGTACAACTACAACCTTACCTTGTGCTTCTTCATTTCTATGTATATTAGGTATTGCATACAGTGGTTTCTAGATGGTTATGACACCACTCAGATCCTTATCCTACTGAGACACTCCCAGATTTTTTTTTCTTACCTCGCTATTGTGTAGAACCAGCCCATTTCTCTACATGTAAATATATATAACCCTTAAAACTCCACTCTGGTCGAGCAGTGGTGGCTCATGCCTTTAATCACAGCACTTGGGAGGCAGAGGCAGGCAGATTTCTGAGTTTGAGGCCAGCCTGGTCTACAGAGTGAGTTCCAGGACAGCCAGGGATATACAGAGAAACCCTGTCTCAAAAATAAAAAAAAAAGAAAGAAAGAAAGAAACTCCACTCTGAGATTGTAAAGTTCTCTTGGGATCTCTATGTATCATCTTGAGATCTTTCTTTCTTTGGTCTTTCACTTATTAACATCCCCACTAGTTATTTATTCTTGTTCTTGTGGCTCAGTCCTTGTCTGCAAGACAAGGGCTCTAAGAACAGAGAAATCTGCAACAATCCTCACAAAATTACATCAGACATAAATGAATTTAATCAACTATCATTTCTTAAGCTTCTATTACAATCATAATATTAGACAAATTCTAGAGTTATACAAAATATTTATAATAAAGTAGAAATATTCTAGATTTTTGTGCTTAGACAAATAACTTTTTAAAAAAAAAAGGGGGGAGACCAAGTTTGAATGGAAACCAAATGACACAAAGACAGATGATATTTGGGGGTGAATAAACTTGTGTCCTATTGTTGATGATGACTAAGGAAAACCAAAAATATAGACATTTTTGTTACTAGACATATTAAATACAAAGAGAATTGATTATACAGATGGAGAATACTTCATAAAACTGAAGGGTAAAAATGAGCTGGAAATGCCACACCAAGAACCCTGGAGGTGACTCACTTCAAAACTCTCAAAATTGTATCTTTATTTCTGTCTGCTGTCTGCTCCATTCATTTCTTCTTTTGCAGACAGGATGTATCTTCTTTTCTCCATCCAGGCTCCAAGGTTTACCTGGTAACAAAATACAGTTCCAGCCTCACGCACTAGCTAGAAGTCTCAGACTCAATGCCAAATTGTTTGGGGGAAAGAATGATTGATTCAGCTAAGAGAGAGAGAGAGAGAGAGAGAGAGAGAGAGAGAGAGAGAGAGAGAGAGAGAGAGAGAGAGAGAAAGAAGAGAGAGAGGAAGAAGAGAGAGAGGAAGAAGAAGGGAAAGAGGAGGAGGAGGAGGGAGGGAAGGAGAGGGGAAAGACACAGAGACAGACAGAGAGACAGAGGGACAGAGAGAGAGACACAGAGAATGAGTCTTCACAAATATCTACTGCAAGTGTTATGGCTGTGATCTAGCAAATTTTCTTCTACAGAAAACAGAACAGGCATAAGTACCATGGATGTAGGAAGATTGGCCCATGATATTTTTATGACTAATATTAAAAGGTTCCAAGTACAAAATTACTAATAGCAAATTTGCAATGGTCTCTGGAATGCTAAGGTGTCATCAAGACATGGATGGCAGTTCATCCCATCTGACTGTATGAATGAATTTCAAGTAGCAAGAAAGGGTATCTTTCAGATACTTTTTTCCTTTTCATTTCTTTTTCCAACATATCAGTTTTATTGAGAATTTGATAATTTCACACAATGCACCCTGATCACATTCGCTTCCCAGACTTCCCATGTCCACGCTCCTACTCTTGAGAGCCTCCCCGCAAAAAAAGAGAAGAAAAATACTAAGTCCAATGTGTGTTGGCCAAACTCCCAGTGACCACCCCTTTAAAAAGCAAAACAAAACAAAAGAAAAACTGAGTCCTTCTCCACCCCTGGCAGATGCTGTCAACTGTGAAGAGTTACAGTTTCAGCATCTCTATCACAATTTTTAAGAGTTCTCTTCCTTGCCTTTAAGTCTACACTGTTTTGTTTGAGGGGGGATGAGCTTGTCACAGAAGCCTTTTATGTCTCTCATTCTCAACTCTCAGTGTGCAATCATCAGAGGCAGCAT